>BMAO01021688.1:0-27363 GCA_019973975.1 Trichonephila clavata
AAATTAGTGACAGCCAGCTCAAAAGATGGTATTTTCTCCTGTGCAAACTTTATCACGAGAGAGAGAAAAGGACCCCTTTCGAGAAGAACTGTTTCAAATTTTAGACCGCAAGCTGTGAGGAATGAAGAGGACCTTAGAGAAGAGGATAAATAGAAAAGAAGTTACAGCCAGCTCAAATTATGGCATTTTCTGCGGTGCAAACGTTATCACGAGAGAGAGAAAAGGACCCCTTTCGAGAAGAACTGTTCCAAATTTTAGACCGCAAGCTGTGAGGAATGAAGAGGACCATAGAGAAGAGGATAAATAGAAAATTACTGATATCCAGCTCAAAAGAAGGTATTTTCTCCTGTGCAAACGTTATCACGAGAGAGAGAAAAGGACCCCTTTCGAGAAGAACTGGTATAGTGTAAAAATTTTAGACCGCACGCTGTGAGGAATGAAGAGGACCTTAGAGAAGAGGATAAATAGAAAAGAAGTGACAGCCAGCTCAAAAGATGGTATTTTCTGCTGTGCAAACGTTATCACGAGAGAGAGAGAAAAGGACCGCTTTCGAGAAGAACTGGTCCAAATTTTGGACCGCAAGATATAAGGAATGAAGAGGACCTTAGTGAAAATTATAAATATAAAGTAAGTGACAGCCAGCTCAATAGATAGTATTTTCTGCTGTGAAAACGTTATCACGAGAGAGAGAAAAGGACCACTTTCTAGAAGAACTGGTCCAAATTTTGGATCGCAACCTGTGAGGAATGAAGAGGACCTTAGAGAAGAGGATAAATAGAAAATAAGTGACAGCAGCTTTAAATATGGTATTTTCTGCTGTGCAAACGTTATCACGAGAGAGAGAAAAGGTCCCCATTCCAGAAGAAAAGGTCCAAATTTTAGATCGTATGTTGTGAGGAATGAAGAGGACCATAGAGAAGAGGATAAATAGAAAATTACTGATAGCCAGCTCAAAAGATGTTATTTTCTCCTGTGCAAACGTTATCACGAGAGACAGAAAAGGACCCCTTTCGAGAAGAACTGGTATAGTGTAAATATTTTTGACCGCACGCTGTGATGAATGAAGAGGACCTTAGAGAAGAGGATAAATAGAAATTAAGTGACAGCAAGCTCAAAAGACAGTATTTTCTGCTGTACAAACGTTATCACGAGAGAGAGAGAAAAGTTCCCCTTACTCGAAGAACTGGTCCAAATTTTAGACCCCAAGCTGTGAGGAATGAAGAGGACCTTAGAAAGGAGGATAAATAGAAAATAAGTGACAGCCAGCTCAAAAGAAGGTATTTTCTTCTGTGCAAACTTTATTACCAGAGAGAGAAAAGGACCCGTTTCGAAAAGAACTGGTCCAAATTTTAGACCGCAAGCTGTGAGGAATGAAGAGGACCTTAGAGAAGAGGATAAATAGAAAATAAGTGACAGCAGCTCAAAATATGGCATTTTCTGCTGTGCAAACGTTATCACGAAAGAGAGAAAAGGACCCCTTTCGAGAAGAACTGGTATAGTGTAAAAAAATTAGACCGCAAGCTGTGAGGAATGAAGAGGACCTTAGAGAACACGATAAATAGAAAATAAGTAACAGACAGTTCAAAAGATGGTATTTTCTGCTGTGCAAACGTTATCACGAGAGACAGAAAAGGACCCCTTTCGAGAAGAACTGTTCCAAATTTTAGACCGCAAGCTGTGAGGAATGAAGAGGACCTTAGAGAAGAGGATAAATAGAGAAAAGAAGTGACAGCCAGCTCAAAAGATGGTATTTTCTGCTGTGCAAACGTTATCACGAGAGAGAGAAAAGGACCCCTTTCGAGAAGAACTGTTCCAAATTTTATACCGCAAGCTGTGAGGAATAAAGATGACCTTAGAGAAGAGGATAAATAGAAAATAAGTAACAGTAATAAAACAAGATAAAAAAAGATAATTGAATTATTTAAATAATTATATATAATTTTATTTAAACTTATAAATTAAACGTTATATCTACATAAAAGCTAAGAACGTAACTTTTTTGTATGAAAGATGAAAAAAAACTATAAAAGAGTGAGAGAGAGAAATCAATGTGTCGTAATTACATGCAAAAAAAACCACAGATGAGATTAGTAGATTATTACGTAAACAAGTTTATCAAGTTATATGAACAATTTAATTCTCGATAACTAAGACATTTGTAGTCATAATTTTGTTTTTATTATCAAGTTAGTGTTTGCGTTTTACTATCTATCCTACAAATTCAAAGCATTTCCTCTATTTAACTAATGAAAACATTTATTACTGTTGGAAAAAACATAGTTTTACATTTTTTATATGTATTTAAAGCATTTATTTTTGGGAACACGTAGATAAATCGATAAACTATAAATGTCTCATTTATATATTACATAAAGGTCAAAGTAATGAGGTGGAGCTCGTAATTTAAATGAAGATCAAGTAGCGAAGATGAGAGCAAGGTTGGAGCCTCAACTTCTAATTTCCACACCACGATAATGTAAGGATTTTGATTTAAAGTGTACCAGCTCTGCTACATAAAAAAAACCTAATAGTGACGATTTTTCAAAAAAAAGGAAAAAAAACATGTTGAGACCCTGCTATTTATCACATTTACTTGCTACAATAAATGATTTTTGTGGGCATGGTAGCCTAGTGGTGAAGGTTGTAGGGGAGTGGTGCACTTGAAATCTGTGGAGAGCTCAAACGTCCTCCGTTGGTGTGGTATGGCAGCTAGGAGAGTTGCTGCCAACTCAGGAGTCTTCTTCGTTACTTGACCATGGTTCCAAATTGCGAGGTCCGTCACCAAAAGCCCTCGAGTAGCTGAACAATGTGACGTTAATATTCACTTACTCACTCCCTCAGTAAATGATTTATTATTATTTACAGCATGCATAGGAAGAATTGGTCCAAAGGAAAATAAAATTATAATTTTTCCAAAATGTTTGTTAATAAAATTCAGACTTAATCTTAGGATTCAATAAGTATTATGAATACTAATATATCAAAATAGAATGGATAATAGAAGCAATAAAAAATGACAGTTATACATCAAATCTATCATTCCTTTTTGGAAGATATATAAGAAATTTCTTAAGAGTATTATGCATTTTGCTAGCATATTTGTAAAGAGAAAAACAATTATAAATTGAGTAACAATGCAGTTTCCAAAAAGGCATAGCTGATTTATAGTGATATGTCTATATTGGCATACACAAGCTACGAATTATTATCAAGTATTTAAAATTACACATAAGTGACGTATTCTTCTTCTTGATTAAAGAGAAGCACTAGTCTCAAAACAGATATTTTCTTTTAAAACTTATAAAGAGCTTCAGAGTAAAAAACTAGTTTTTAGAATAGTTTTTTATCAAAAATCTGAATTTTACATTATGACATAAAAAGATAAGCACACATCTTACTTTTTCTTTTCTTTTATATAATTGATTAGAATTACCTGTATTTTTTAAGGAATTATATTATTTTTTTCTTATTTCTAGTTACATTATTTTAAGTTTTAACACCAGCATAAATTAAGTTTATGTGTATCAAATTCTTGCCTTTAAACTAATGAAAAATAAATTTATAACATTTTCCCTATCTTAATAAATTCACTGAAATATAAGTAAATTATACATATATTTATCAAAATATAAATACATTTTACTTGAGTGAAATCAATTAAGTTCTGTTTAGTTAATTGTACCTTAGTCTACAATGAAATAAGTGTTTAATTTTTTTTATGCAATGCTTTTTATTGTTATCATTGTTTTATGCTATTTCTCCCAATGCTCTTAATAATACTGAAAAAGAAATTTAGGTGGAATATAGTTTAAATTGTTAGGAAATAATTTCTTTTTTAAAAATAAAATAAATAAATTTCCCAAATTTTCTTGAACTTAAATCATTACATTTGATTCTTCAAGGAAACCTGTTTCCCTAAGAAAGGGAGAGTGAGTGAATATTAACGTCCCACTCTGATCAGCTACACGAGGGCTTTTGGGGACGGTCCGCGTCATTTTGAACCATGGTCAAGTGACGCGGACGACACCTGAGCTGGAACCCCCCTCTCCTAACTACCACACTCCACCAACGGGAGGACGTTTGAGCTCTCGACAGATTGAACGTGCATCGATTCCCTATACGGCGGGTTTTCAGTGGTACTGGGATCGAACTCATGACATGCTAGCCATGATCCGATGCCTAGACCACTCGGCCACCTAAGAAAGGGGGAATCTTTGTATTTCGGGACTTTCTAAGCCGAGAAAATCGCCATTGATGAGCGGGAGGCCAAGTACTATCTTGCTTCTATTGTCCGCCGTTCTATGGTAGTGATTAAAAAGAGAGGTCAACACAGTCTTAAAGCAACTTTTTCTCTCCAAAAGGATTCAAGTGGGACTCTCTGGGAATCAGGCACTGAATGATCAACTGAACTCCCCCTTTTATAGCCCTTTTTTTTCTCTTTTTGGAATAGCTGAGAGCAGCAATCATGATCCAGTTCCAGATAAACGACGCCTGTGTAAAATCCTGAAAAACATCACACATATTTTTTGTTCTTTTCACTGTTTTCAACTTTTGTCTTATAGGTTATAGTGCTTGAATCAATTCTAATTTTCTGTCGCTGAGGACGGCACCTTTTTCAGGACGGCCGAATGTAAAGGAGGCGCCCGTCTCTTTCTGGCTCTGGAAAGAGGAGAGCGGCAATGACTGAGGCAGAGAGAGAGACAGACTCACGACGTCAGAATAAGAATAACTTTTCAAAATAATGAAAGTAATTTATGCAACGACGTGCACTTAAATGTTTTAAAATCGTTACTGTTTTCTCCCATTTTATCAGTTATTGTTAAAATAAACAATTTTATCTGTTAATTATTAGTAATCTCTATAACCCTTTATCCAACATAACATATATATACACTGCTGTTTGTAAGAAATGCAACACCATGAAGGAATGATCAGAATTAAAACAACTTTGCAGCAAATATCAATAATAGGAGGTTACGTAAAAGAGTAAAGTTTCCAAGCCACCGCGCAAGCGGGGCCTACGCAGCGCCCTCTGAACTGATGCTGAAAGTATATAAATAGAGGGCTGTAGTGGGACGTTGAAAATAGTTAACGATTATTTGTTAGTGACGAACTTTTATTGAGACCTAGGTATGCCTCCACGACGAAATAATGAGAAATTCCAACAACTTACGGAGTTTGAACAAAGGAGAATTATCAGCCTTCGAGAAGGAGGATTTTTCTATCACGCAATAGGAGCTCGTGTGCTGTGGAACAGTTCCACAGTGATGCGAGTTTGGCAGCAGTGGACCAACGAGCACCGAACAACTCGAAAGACTGGCAGTGGGTGATGGAAGGTGACGTCAGCGCGCAAAGATCGACACCTGCTCCGCATGGTGGTGAATGGCTGTACAGCTTCCTCCAGGCAGTTGGCAGTACGTTGGTCTACTGCTACAGGTGTACTAATGTCGGCTTTGTCAATTTATCGACGTCTGCTGCACCGTGAATTGCGTGCAAGGGAGCCTTTGTACAGGATCCCGCTCACGGGAAACCATCGACGTCTGTGTCTGCAATGGGCTCATGAACACAGAGCCTGGAAAGCTTATTGGCACCAAGTTGTCTTTTCAGATTAATCACGCTTCAATTTGTGAGATCATGATGGCCGCATTCGTGTTAGACGCTATGCCGGTGAACACTGCCTTCTAGAGTGCGTTATTGAACGACATAGTGGCCTAACACCCGGAGTTATGGTTTGGGTTGTGATTTCGTATCATGGGCAATCCATGATACGAATTGCGGGTAAACTCAATAGCAACAGGTACGTCCGTGAAGTACTATAGCCCAAAGTCATTCCCTTCTTTCAAGGCATCCCTGGAGCTATCTTTCAGCAGGATAATACATGCCCACATGTTTCAAAGACTGTTCGAGACTTCTGTTCAGCCCGACACATGCAACTTCTTCCTTGGCCTGTCTGATATGTCACATATTGAGCACGTGTGGGATTTGGTTAGTCGGCGTCCTACTCGTGATCCACGTCCTGGAGCTTCAAGCAATACGGAATTCTCTTCCACAAGCAGACATTCAGAATCTGTTTGACTCCATGCCACGTCGTATAGCAGCACTTATTGCAGCGCGTGGTGGCTATACCAAATACTAACTTTAGACGCTTGATATTTTTTTTTGAAAATTTTGTCATTTATTTGTACCAATACAAGTCGTTTGTGCATTAAATTTTATTTCATTCTAATGATTCCTTCATAGTGTTGTATGCTTTACAAACAGTAGTTTATATATATGTAATGACTCCCTCTAGTATTCTTTATATTAACTCCTTTAAAATATCTTCTAATTCTTTAGTACAATACTCTAATGCGGTAATCTTAATCTAATTGCTCCCGCGCGTTTGCAACCAATCGCAACTCCCGTTAGAAATTATTCGCGTGATCTTCACCGCCAGTATATAAACCCAGAACACTGTATGCTCACTCTCTTCACAACACACGTTCACTCAAGATTAAGTTGACCATACGCTAACCTCCGATCTCGGAAGTAGCTGCGGTCGACACAGTTACCTCCACACTAGTCACTACACACCCAAACGCAAACAATAAGAGCTCCAGCATTTTTTTCTAAATTTATCAATTTCCATTAGTCGCAATTTTTTGCATCTTTTCTAATTTTAAATGTTTTCTTAAATTTCCTTCCCATCTTATTTTTCCCACCATCCACCAATCATGGCAAGTGTATATAATTAATGCTCAACAATAACTCAAGACAGGGAATTAAGACCTCATCCGAGATCATGGGCCCCATCAACAGAGGCGGATTAAGCTAGTTGGAGGAACCTGGCGGTAAAAGGTTTGGGGCCCCCTGGGCTGAAGAGTCGAAAAACTTAGATTGTGAAAAAAAATCACTGACCTTAAATTCTCAACAAAAAAAAACACAAAAAAATAATATATAGCGGAAAAAAATTAACGGCTCAAAAAAAATTAAACTTTATTTTAATGAATTGAAAAAAAAAACCTTACTTAAAAACTTAAAATTTTGCTATATAACTTTACACCTTGATTTTTCTTGGGCAAATTCATCGATTATTTTTGCAGTATCTATTTGGTAAAAAACATCTTGTTTTATATGGAATATGGCCATACTGTTCAGTTTGTCTTCTCCCATACTACTTCTTAAGTAATTTTTAATGCGCTTTAAAATCGAAAAAGATCTCTCACCTGATGCATTTGATATCAGTATAGTTAAAAATATTTTTAAAAGTATCTCTACATTAGGGAAAGTCGAGACCATTTCTTTTGCCACTCGATAAATTTCTATTGGAGTGTTCATAGTATCTTTGTTTTCCTTTAAAAATAGCAAAAACTGATCCAATTCATCGTCAAAATTAAACGATTCAATATCGTCTTTGTAAATATCCTTTAATTTTTTTACAGCTTTTTTCTTAATTTCAGGTAACATCTCGTCAAAAAATACAAAAAAGTGTTCTATAGCAGCTTCATATGTTCCAGCTCTTCGGGACAGTTCTGCGCTTGTTTATCGCATATGACATAGAATGAGTTGACCAAGAAATTTTCCCTAGTTTCAAATTCATGACCTTTAATATCAACGAAAATCATTTTTCTCTTTCGCTGCCTGCAAGCTTGTCCAACTTCCTTTTCAAATGAGAGCCCTGATAAAGCAGTTGCTTCTTGTTCTACTTTCCCAAATTCTTTCCTGAAATTTTGTATATAATTTTCTAAAGATTTCAGTAGATTAGATCCTTTTGATAGCTCATACCCAACTGATTCTCATGCTTTGCTAGTAGCACTCACCCTCTGGAGTATGGTATCCCAAATGGCCACGGTAGCCAAGTGGTCTAGGCATCGGATCGTGGCTAGTGTGTCATGAGTTCGATCCCAGTACCATTGAAGACCCGCTGTGTAGGGGAAAGATGCACGTAAAATCTGTCGAGAGCTCAAACGTCCTCCCGTTGGTGTGGTGTGGTAATTAGGAGAGAGGGTGCCAGCTCAGGTGTCGTCCGCGTCACTTGACCATAGTTCAAAATTACGCGGACCGTCCCCAAAAGCCCTCGTGTAGCTGAACAGTAGAACGTTCATATTCACTCACTCATGGTTTGCCAAATCATGGTCATTAGGGAAGTTTCATACCTGCCCATCTGTTTCAAAAGAGAAGTTGCCTCCAGTATTGTGATCTTCTTCTCCTCATTTGTATCACGGATTTCAGCCAGGGGCCTCTTTTATGTGTGTATAACCAAGTCGAATAGCTCGTACGGCATCTGCTCTTGCTGACCATCGTGTTCCTGAAACGTTTTTCATGGATATTGCATGTTTACTACTTTCCAGATTTTTATTTAAAATTCGCCAGCGATGGGTTCACACAGAAAAAAAAATTGAATAATTTCTGTACAGCATAAAATATTTAATTGCATCTCTACAGCTTTCTGCTGCTAAATTTCCAACTAAATTTAAAGAATAACTGGAACAAGGAATATAAACTGCGCTTGGACTGTGTTCTTTAATACGTGCCTGTAGACCCGAGTACCGCCTGGACATATTAGACGCATTATCAAATGATTGCCCCCCCCCTCTGCAATTTTTAATATCCAGTCCAAATTTAGCTAATATTTCTAATACTTGTTGTTCCAAATATGAAGAAGCATGTCCTTCTAGGGGTAAAAATTGCAGAAATTTTTCTTTTATTTCACCACAAGATGAGACATATCTTACGACGTCATATCTTATTTGGTCAACATGTGGAAAGTCGGGCGTAGAGTCAATTACGATACTGTAATACTTCGCATTCTTAACCTCATTAATTATATGGGCCTTTACTTGCTTCCAAATAATGCTTATAAATTCGTCGTAAATTTGGTGGGACAGGTAGCTAACATTGCCTCGTCCTCGATTGGCGTATTTTTGAAGGTGCAACTTCAAAAAAAAATCATCGTGTTCACTGAGATAATCCAGGCACGTTAAATAATTTCCTTTTCTTGTAGACTCCTGACCTAAATCGTGTCCTCTGAATGCTACCCCTAAAAAGCTCAAAAGGTTTTTGTTGATATTATTCGCTTCAAGACTTTCCTCGAATAAAGTTCTTCGTGTTATCTTTTCTGTAATCGCTGACTATCAATTCTATTAAATTTAGATGACCTTTTATACAAAGTGCACATATCTAATATATGTTCTGTTGATATTTCTTGTCCGGACAGAGTTGCCCTAATTGTTTTCCAATTTTGAAAACCAATTAATAATTTAGATGGTGTCGCAAAAAACAGTTTATAAGGATAATAATAAACAGCTTTGCTTGTTGTGGAAAATACTAGCCATTTTCTTTCTTCTTTCCCTCCATTTGTTTTCTTCCTATAAAAATGATTATTAGAAAATCTCCTGTAATACACTTGATCTGTCTTAATAATCTGATTTCAATGTTTCACAATATTACCGATGTTATTCGGCTTCTTTCTAATGATATAGTCAGTCCTTAAATCTGTTAATGTGGTTGGCCATAGAGCTATATCATTTAGCCTCTCAACATCAAGATCGATAATTCTATCTGGTCTATCTTTTTTTTATCTTCTTCACTTTTAATATAACAATTTGACTCATTATTGCTTCGAACTTCTTCATTGTCCCCTTTGTCACTGTCGTCTCCTTTATTTTGTTCACTGTCAGTGGGAATAATGGGTCTCACTTCCCTTGTACTTACTTCTGGAAAAATATTGGAGGTTGACGTACATTGGGGATTATCCGAGGTAGATGATGAGGGCACTGAAGAAGTGGCGCCTAAAAATTTATGCTGTGCATTTTTCTGACTTTCAGCAATTTCCAGCTTTCGTCTAATTTTTTTTCTTTTTTTTTCCGCTTCACTTTCATAACGCTTCATGCTTCTGCCCTGAAAAGTTTGAAAATTCTGTACTTGTAATTTATTTCTCTGTAGCAGTGTGGAAGGAATTTGAATGCTAGAAAATAAAGTTAGAAATTTTGAATTAAAAAATAACTATATTTTTTTTTTAATTGAATCTAAATTTTTCAAACTTTTTAAAGTTTTCTACTTATTATTACAAACTGTAAATTTTACCATGAAATATTTTGATAATTAAAATAATAATCTTAAGCATTTAAATTTTTTCCTCGAACTCTCATAAAATTACATTTCATCTTTTTTCAAATTTTCTGTGATAGAATTATGAAATTTCTGATTTAATACACACATATTTCGCTTAATTCTTTTATTCTTTACAGAAATCATAGTTTAATTTCTAGAACAAACGTAGCTTAGCTTCCGGATTACTTATAATCAAAATTATTAAAATATCTCAACCAAAAGTAAGCTTTCAAAAATTCTAAAGTTTTCTTTTAAAAACTGGGAAAACAATTATAATACTTTTGATTTGTAAAGTTTCCTTTTAAAGTTTCTAAATATAAGTTAATAAAACATTAACTGAATACAACTGTTTTTTACACATTCTAGTTTAGTATTATTGCTATACCTGTTTGTTTTTTTCCAAAATCGTAATACATTGTGACTAAACAGAACAATAAAACATTTCCAAAGTAATTTGAAATTTCTAAGATAACTCAAAACTTTTTGACATACGCCACAAAAGAAATCAACAATTTTTCAACTAAATTTATCTGAATTGCATTTAAAGTTCCCTTTCTCAAAATTAAACAATCCTGCTACATATTGAATAACTTTCACATTTCTATTTTGTTTGAAATCACACTTATCTACTTTATAAATTGTGTTTATCATATTTTTATTTCTGTAATACATTTTGCTACCCCTTTAAATAGTTTTAAACTAAGAGCAATTAAAAAATAGTACCTATATTTTTCAACATTTATTATTGTTCTGTAAAAATAAACATTTTTTTAAATGCTTTTCATAAGAAATTTCTGCCATAGTTTTGGCATTGTTGCCTTTTTTAAAGATTTTAAATATAGTTATAGATGAATTTTGATTAACTTTATTAGAAGCATACAGAATGTTATACAATGTTTTAAAGAAATTATGCATTTTAAAGTAACTACGATTTTCATGTATTTTTATAATTAGTTATACATATATTTAATTATTAGATTGCATTGAATATCCTTTCAAATTGTCTGGACAAAAGATCTTAATCAAAAAGGTATTGCGAGCAAATCTCTCTTAAAATGGTAATAAATACAAAAAGAATTTGAGCGTTTCAAATTTAATCTTACAAAATAATGGTTCTCTTAGTAGTTTCAAAGTATATTAGAAAAATTATGTGTTTATTTCACGTTACCAATAAAAAGAAAGTGTATTTTTAAGTAAACTTAATATACTTTCTTTCTTTGAAAATTCTTTCAACAGTTTGAAGCAATTTTAAATAAATATTTAGAAATTATAGATTGGCTCATATATTACTAAACAAAATTATCGTATATAATTCGTAGGATTACAAACAAAAAAATCAACACATTAAAAATAATAACTTTTTTTTTAAATTTCGAGTTATTGTTAGGATTTTTTTAGTATGGTAAATAATTAATTAATGTATGTTCATTAATGTTTTGTATTTTAAATGAACTACTATCGGTTTTTATTACTGACTCAAGAAATTATTTTTATACCAGAGGCAAATAATATTGTTTTCATTTAAATAACAATGCCAATCGAAAATGTTTTAAGATTCAAGCTACGAAAACACATTTAAATATATTAATCATCATGAAAATATTCTAAGAAACTGATGACAGTTATTTATATTTATGTATGTAAAACGAAAAATAAATAAATAAATAAAATAGTAATGACACAAATGCGACAAAATATTTTTTTCACTTTATCTTACGCAATGATTAAAATACCTGTGCATTAAATCTTAAAAATCTAAAAGAGAATTTGAAAATGAAAATATAGTTACCTTTTTTTGTTGTTTAAACACGGTTCTCCAATTTGTCTGTATAAGTGCATGAAGCTAAAAGAAATTAGTTTAGAAGTCAAATTGATGCAAAATTTCCTCAGATTTTTTCGAAAAGGTGTCTTTTTCTCAGGGTCATTCTGTCCCATTCTTTTCATTCGTTCTTAAGCCTGTCATACATCTTGATCGTGCTTTTCCCAAGCATGCTCTTGTGCCGAAATTCTTCTTTAACACGTCCCCGCCCCTTCCTCCTGAATACCAACTTTGAGAACTCATTGATACTCCTTAAAAATTAATTAACTATAGACTTGGAGGGTGACAGACTTCTGGCGCTTATGGTCCTATCTTTTCTCCGAACGGTTATCCAACCCTTGCTCACCATTAATGCACATTCAGTCTTTTGGTTGTTACAGAAATAAAAGAGAACCCGGATAAATAAAATATAATATTCTCTTTCACTGGACCATCTCTGAAAAAAATTCCGACTAAGGGCCAAGTTTTCCTGTAGCTTCTAAGTGCTACGTTTATTAGAGTCAATCAATCAGTAGACGTAGGGGTTATTGTTATTTACAAGTAAATAACATTCTGAATGGATTTTTTCCATCCTAAGTGTTATATGTATTTCACTTCAAACGATCTTTCTGTCGATCCGCTTTGAATGAGAAGTTTTTCCTACATTCAAAGATCACACCACTCCTTGTCTTCTCATTATTTTGAGTAATTTTACTAGATTTTAAACTTTTCTTATTGCGTTTCCTGAGATTCAGAACTCAGACGGAAAACTTGTATCGTTTTAAGCCAGTGACACATTATTTTATAAACGTAAAATAGCTGGTAAAATGTTATCAATGGTAAAAGACCGTTGATAATATTTTATGACTTTTTGTTTACCCATGTCAGGGGCCCCTGTAGTTAGGAGCTTTTATTTTCGATGACGTAATATCGCCAGATGATATGTATAAGTTATATCAATGTAATGTGTGATTTTTTTATGTCGGAAAGAATGTTTTACTTCATGTCAGTAAACTAATATTTTTAAATCTTTTATTTTCCATATGCTCGCGCCCCCCTCGTAGGGTTATCACGCCCCTCCCCCGGGGGGCGCCTCACAGTTTGAGAAACGCTGCTCTACAGTTTTTTTCGAAAAATTGCTTTCATCTACAGGTAAGCCTCCTACAACGCGGTACTTGTGCAACTCGATTTCGCTACAACGCGTTTCAGATATTGATTATTTTTTTCCATAACTTTTTTCTGTTAATATCTACACGTCACTTGTGACGTATATATATTAACTCCTACAACGCGATTTCTTATAACGCGGCTTTTTTGAGGAACGTATCTACCGCGTTGTAGGAGGCTTACCTGTATTTCACTATTTGATCCATTCATCAATTTAGAGAAATTTCAATCTCACTTAAATATTTCAATCCAGTGCCGGATTACTCATTAGGCGGAGTAGGTAATTGCCTATGGGCCCCGTGCTTTTTAGGGGCCCACAAAAAGCTTATTCTGTTTTCTGTTAGTGCTCCAAAAACAGGCTAAAGGGCCCCGAGAACTCGACTGCCTAGGGGCCTCCATGTCATTTAATCCGAAACTGCTTCGATCTCTTTCCCCACATTCTCAAAATATAAACACGAAAATCCAGATAACAATAAATCACGAACCTTCAAATACTAAATTCTTTCGAAAGAAATAAACATTGGTAGTTGTTTATAGTCTGGGATCATTATTTTAATATAAGAAATCTGGGATCAAATTTTTAAAAATTTGGAACCGAAAACCAACCAACCAAAGTTCAGGAAAACATTAAAAAAAACGGATTTTAACCGCAATTACATGTAATATACGAGGGCAACACTAATTGTTATACGATTCAAATCGTTGGTAATCATTGGGTTTGCAATATCAGTACAAGATTTTTTGTTGCACGTTAAACTTATAACTAAAGTCTGTCAGTTTGGGGCCCCTGCTGGTGCTCGAGGCCCCTGGCGGCCGCCATCCGCTTAATCCACCTCTGCCCATCAACCGTTCTACCGTCTACAACCATCATCTCCTAGATATCCTAGATATCAAGGATTTGTCCTAGATATCCTAGATATCTAGGAGGTGATGCTACAACACACGCTTCCGCTACACTCTGAAACTGGGTCAGTTGAAAGAGCTACTGACGTCATTCTTCCATCCCTCTCCTTGCGCCGCAGGCGAGATCGGCGTTTTCTCGCCTCTTCGATGCTCCTTCCTCCACTCTTTGCCCCCTCCACGTTTTGGCCCGAAAGGGTTCTTCCGGACGGCTTTCCCCCTCTCATTCTGCGGGAGGTGTTTTTCGTCTAATGGATTTCTCTTTTTCACCCTATCTTCAGAGATACTGGGTAGAAGCAATTTTTGCTGGCACCGGATAAATCTAATTTTCGTTTCGTTTCGCTCACTCTCTTTGCTCTTCGTTTGCTCGCCAAAAACATGTCCTCGTCGATGCTGCTTGCTGCTTCTGCTATGTGTGTGTTCGTGCCTATTGCTTAATTATTCTAAATCATAGGATCTCAACCTTTTTTCAACTGGCGCCCCCTTTTCTAGTATTTTGATACCGCCCCTTCTCACTCTAAGGAAATAAGAGTGTACATAATAAAAGATGTAAACAAAAGTTAAGTTTTAAAAAATATACTGTTTATGATAGAATATATTTTTTTAATTTAATTTTTTTCTAAAGCCCCAGTTTTTTACTTGCGAATTTGAAATAACTATTGCCACAAATATATTTAAATGTGTAATATTATATATTTTAGTCATAGATAGGCAGAGGCAGCGCGGCGCAAGGCATGGGTGGTGTGGGCCACTGCCCACGGCCTCGCGGTGCATATGGCCCCGCACCTTAAAACCGAAATAAATTAAACGAAAAGTAAGGAAAATATAAAAATGCACGCCGCATAGTTTTTTTATGATTGATAAATTAGAAAATTCTCAATTACATCTGTTTTTCACCTTAAAATATCGAAAATTTGATATATCGACTTTTAAAAAAATATATATTCTATTTATAGGTGCATAAAAGCATATAAACAAACAACTCAAGAAAATATTGTTTTCCATTTTCTTGTATTAAAAATTTCTTAACTTTGTCATTTCCGCTCATTCGTTCACATTTAGTCTGGCAACATTAGTTGGAGTTAAGCTGCTATCGCGTGAGGAGTCCCCGGTCAGAGACGAGGCATAGCTCGGGGCTTCCCATCATTAGAAAGCCAATTAAAGCATCGCATGCAGAAGCAGAGTCTCTTACTTTATATTTCTATAACATATAAATTTTAAAAGTATTTGATGTGAGAATAAATAATAGTGGTACTGGACATTTTTCATAATTTATCAATCATGCCAGGCTTACGCACTGAAAGAGATAAAGATAAAGGGAGAAAATGGAAATTTGTTGCAACAAAAAGAAAAAGAAAAGTGGAAAGAGTTGTATCCAACCAAGTTTAAAGTTCAGGTATGATGAAATTTCTCGGTCAGACTGAATCTGGTAGTACAGAATCAAATTAATCGGTTCCTTCCACATCTCAACAACATTTATTCGTATCCGAGTCTCCGTTGAATTTGGAAGTTACTTCAGTGCACCAACTATTGATACTGAAAGACGAAAATTGGAAATAGAAATAGGATCAAAAGTTTGCCAATCATTATCTGACGTTGTGATTTCTATGTTCACGTTGTAATGGGGGATTATTCCTACTTCCTTCATACCCCCCCCCCCTCCTGTCTTCGCTCCGACCCGGCTAGAAGTGTAGGAGCAACTAATTGATCAGATGACATGATTCACTAAAATCGTTTATTTGTCACAAGAATTAACACAAACACAATAATAATCCAATTAAGATAGTTTGATCAATATTTAGAGCGTGAAGGTGAGACCAATTGGCATGGGGATAATATTTACAGACATTCAACTAATTCCTACGATAACTTATACTAGATCGTTTCTAATTCGGACGGGCTCTAACATTTTACTTCTTTTTAAATAAAAAGCACCGTACCTGAACTCTTGTACTTCAAAAATCCTATAGCTGAGGCCTTGTACACTAACAGTCGATTTGTGTGATCACCACGCATTCGAGCGATCCTCACTTTGGTAATTTTCAATTCTCAATTTAACAATCTTAGATTTTCACTTCTGAACTCTCACTTCACGTACCCTCAAAACTCGCGAATACAGAATTTGTATAATAAACTTAATTTGCATAATCACGTTTTCTTACCTTCGGAGAAAGTTGGTTGAAATAATTATTTTTCTGAAAGAATCCCCAGGGGGTTAGAAGAGTCACGTATAGATCCGTCACAACGTTGAGTAATATAAGTCACAATCAAGAAGAAAGGGTTTGTGATTAATTCTTCTTCTATAAACAGAGATACCAGTGACGTAGTGAAACGAGCATTTTTCAGTTTTGACAATGAATTGTGTACGTTTCCCATGAGAGATGCTCACCGGTCAAGTTCAAAGCGGTCTCACACAGCAGTTTAATAACAGTGATGAATATTATCCTAAAGATGATGAGGATCACTTTCCAATTTTCATTTCTCAAGAAAACTAAATATTTGTGAAATTTAACGTCTCTGGTTGGTTAATTCAAGTTCTAAAAATAAAGTTTTTTTTGTTTTCCGTGCAGAATATTTGGCATTTCACAAACTCAAATGGAAAAGGAAGGGTACTGGGATTGAAAACACTTAAATAATATTTTATACAGATATGAGAATACTTAAGAACATATGGCCTATATGTTCCAATGGATAACATTAGAGATTGGATTAAAGCATGGAAAAACATTTGACCGAGAAAACGAAACGCGAATTCTTGAATCTCAAAAACATTGGTACAATTTTTGAGAGAATAATTGATATAATAAATTTCTTAGTCAATAATAATCTGGCGTTTAGAGATCACAGAGAATCTCTCAAAACAGACGAAGACACTAAGAATTCTGGAAACTTCATATAGACTTAGTTAAATTGATATCTAAATATGATCCTACGTTACGGGAACACATAAATCGCATTGATAATAAACAACTTGCACACAGCCGCCCATCCGGTATAATGGTTAGCGACGCTGACTGCTGTGCCATAGAGCCTGGGTTCAAATCCCAGAGAAGGCATGGATGTTTGTAAATGTATAGTGCCCCTTCGCGGCATGGAGGTACTATAAATAGCCGTCGAGCCACCAGTCCTCTCATGAGGTTGTTGGAAGGGGAAGAGGCGGGGGAGAACCCTGACCATCCCCAGGGTGTCCTCCCTCGAAATTGGGGATGGATAGGGGCCAAATCATACTGTCACCTGCATGGTGCTTAAAGCTACGGCTAACGACAGGCATTACTTAGCCCTTTGCCATGATGAATTTCGTGGGCCTCGATCTGGCCTTTGCTGATTAGGTGGCATTAGTAACAACAATATCAAGAACTTGCACACCGTTATCTAAGCCGCGCTATTCAAAATCAATTGATCCGAATCATGTCAATCCCAGTTACCAGTGAAGTGATTAGTGGGAGAAAAGAGGCAAAATATTATTCTTTTTTGCTTGACTGCACTAGAGGTGAGGTGAGGTGATTTGGGGGTTTATTGGCGCAAAAGCCGATTTCGGCTATCCTGCGCCAAACATTTGTTTTAATATCTGTGGTCTAGACGGGAAGAGAAAGAGGGTCGAAAATAGAGAAGGATCACTACGGTACCCCGGGTTTGTGAAGCCCGTGTTTACCAAAGACAGTAAACCCCGTGGGAAAAGATCACTAGGGCACCTCGGGATTGTGACACCCGTACTCACCTATAGAAGGTGAGCCCCCTGAGGGGGACTGCACTAGAGACTGTAGTAGAATTTATAACAAATGTCAGTCATTTTAAGATATTGTAGTACATCAACTGGAAGTATAAAAGAAAACTTGATCGAATTTCTTGCTATCACTGAAATGACTGAAGATTGTTTGATTAGAATTAAACTGGGAGAGATAGAAAAAAAATATTAATTATATATTAAAAATATATTAGTAAATATTAATGTAAGAATCTCACACGAAAGTTTAAGAAATATTATGAATAAAAATAATCTCTCCTAAACAGTTTGGTGGTTAATTCCCTTCTCAAATTACTGATTCAATTAAATAACTCATAATAAAGACAAAAATTCGAAATTTTTTTTTTTAAAAAAAGTAAATAGTTTTAAGTATTAGTAGATACGTTATCCACATAAATCAAGCTCTCGGAACTTTGATCAGACTGGTCGTGCTGGTAGGCTACGAATGAGATTCCTTTAAAGACTGAATACTTTTAGTTGACGAAGCAATGTTCGATAGATAGGAACAGATTTGGCCAAAAGGTTTCAAGGATTTACTATTTCCCACGACAAGCTGGAAAAATTCTCGACTCTTAGTGGTGTTACGTTTCTCTTATAACAAACACTCTTACCCCACTGCTATGGAAATGAAAATTCCTCCGTCCAGGAAGTTCGGGGTGAACGATGATAAATTGCCTCAGTAGGGTCAGCTAAAATTTATAGCCAAAGTTGAAATCCCCAGTCCAGAAAAAAAAGCTACTTCATGGATTATTTAAGCCCCGTGCCATTCCCGGGAACACAAAAAGTTCAGAAATCTGACGATTTACCGGGATCTCCTTTATGTCAGTGCATTAAAAATCTTGATAAGCATATGTACCTGTATCCAGAGGTCGGGTGTCCATACACTTGCAAAGTCAAATCACCAAGTAGTGCAATTTTTATTTTTCTAAGAGATATAATCGTTATATACACATTTTTTTCTAGCAATGGTCAGCTTTTCAATTCAGTCTCAAAGAAAATAATTATGTTCCACGTTTCCAGTGTAAATAATAATATTTTAGAAAATAATTTCATCCAAATTTCTTCGTAACCACCAAAAAAAACAGATTTTTTTCTAATTCAGTACAAATGCCACCCCTAAAATGTCCGCCCCGAACATATGTCTGGTTTGTCTGACCCTAGAGCCACCCCTGCAAGGGTACGGGCTACTTTTAAATTTTTCAAGGTGTTACGATCTACCCAAAGGTGCAGTTGCGGTGAGTATAAAAAAATGTCTACAATGTTATTCAATTTAATAATAGATGCAGGTAAACACAGTAACACAGTTGCATCGACTGTGAAAAAGCCAATTTCTTAGTCCAGCTAGTATCGGTTTCATAGAATATATTTCTTTTAGTTTGCGCGTCTTAGGTCTTAGTAAAGGCGGTCATCCCAAAATGTCTTGGCGGTCCTCTGGTTGATTGCGCTCGACTTAATGCCCATCCCCGGCAAATGGTTACTGCAAGCCGGTTTATTTCAAGGATACGCCTTGGCGATCAATCTTTGGTTAGAAAAGAGGGTTTGGCGGTGGAAAATCCCAGCCCCCGATATATTAGATTTCCCGAAACAAACTTTATAGAAACTTTTTAGAAATATATTTATTTGAAAGGCTTGTGTGTGTGTGTGTGTGTGTGTGTGTGTGTGTGTGTGTGTGTGTGTGTGTGTGTGTGTGTGTGTGTGTGTGTGTGTGTGTGTGTGTGTGTGTGTGTGTGTGTGTGTGTGTGTGTGTGTGTGTGTGTGTGTGTGTGTGTGTGTGTGTGTTGTGTGTGTGTGTGTGTGTGTGTGTGTGTGTGTGTGTGTGTGTGTGTGTGTGTGGTGTGTGTGTGTGTGTGTGTGTGTGTGTGTGTGTGTGTGTGTGTGTGTGTGTGTGTGTGTGTGTGTGTGTGTGTGTGTGTGTGTGTGTGTGTGTGAAACATATGTATTCTCTTAGAAATGTTATTTATTTTGGGTGACATTTAATTTGGTTAGATAAAGTTTTTCATTAAGGCATCTTATATTAAAATATTAACAAAGATTATAAATAAAGTCAAGAAAAATAAAGTAGAAAACCTTCATAAAGGTTCCTTTAGAAAAAATTGGTTCGCATGTATCGTATAAGGAAAAACTATGAGATAAAAAAACGCTGACATATCCATTCAACTAAGTCTGTTCAGAAAAAGGAGTACTGAATTTAAAACGATTACTGGTCGTTTCCATCTACAACGAAAGCAGCGGTATTTATCTTTTTATTTTTAGTTTATTTAATTCTAACCTATGGACAAGTTCTACTTTGTAAACAACAACATTGAGTGGAACCCTCACTTACCTCCGGTGTAATGTTAATCTATGGGAAAACATCGAAATTCAACTGAGTTTTTCAAAGTTCTAATGCAAGTTTTTGAAACTTTTTTTGACCGAAATGGAAAGAAGATGATCCGTAGATTTCACATTCGGAATTTTATATTATTTCTTTCAGTATCTTTTCTAAAACACCTTTTTAATTTTTTAGCTCACTTAGAGCAAGATTGCCACAATTGCTTGTTTATCGCGCTTTTTGAAATTTGTAACTAGTGTAATGTGTACTGAGTAATTAGTGTTTGTTTGCGTATGGATTTCTTTTATCGTTTATAATTTTCGTTATCATATCATAAGATTTATTACAAGAATGGTATTTGTGTATTTTTGAATCGTTTGTTTCTTTCTTGGTTACGAAAACGAAAAGTATAATTACAAATACCTCGAAAAATTTTGTAATTATTTGTTTTTGTGGTAAATGTTATATTCATTAAGATATTGCATGTACTTGTCGCCATTTTTTTTCTACATGTCACATTTTTTATAATTATTAAATTAAATTTCTTTCCTATTTATTTGAAGGAAAGTAATTATAACTATGTGTAAAATACTTTTTATTATTTATGATTGTTGCTTTTTGACTAATTTAAGATTGATTAGTGTATTTAATTTATATGTATGTACTTATTCCATTTGTAACATTCTACTGACAAAGATTTCCATTGTCAGATTATTGAATTTAATGAAAATTACCGGAATTTGCAAAAACCACTTCTTGGTCGCTTTTTCCAAACATATGTTTTGCCAGAAATTTTAAATTAATTTCTGTATTTTGTATATTTGGTAATTATTAAAAAATAACAAATCATGTTATTCTATCTATTTTCATATTAAATGTCATTTTTGCTGTTCTTGAAAATATATTTTAATATTATTAGGATACCCAGGTTCTTAGCATTGTTCATTATTTTATTGTACATTGTATGGAAATATTTGTTTGGTTTACATATGATATATTTTTAAAAATATTTATTACTTAGCATGTTGGAAAAAACTACTATCTTTGAGCAAAGTTTCAATTTCATATGTATGGATTATATATTTTAATAAATTTCTTAGGTTATATGCAATTCATTGGGTTGTAAAAATAAAATTCATTTTCATCAAAGGATAAATATTTTAATAAGTAATCAAAAACTTTAATGTTAACTAACTCTAATATTATTAAATTTTTTAAAGAGTTTTCTACGAATTTAAATTGTATTTTAAAACAGTCCATAGTATTCATATAAATCATACTATTTTAAAATTTATATGTAATTCAATAAGTAAAAAATACATTTAAGATAGGATAATTTAATTTAATTTCTAAAAAATTTTATGCCTTTACTTATGTGATATTTTAAATTAATATTGTGTAATAATTATTACAAATTATATATATCAAAAATTTTTATATACATATAAAAAATTTCTTCAAATTTTTTATATATAAAAAATGTGAAGAACCTTGATCCTCCATACAGGCGAATATTCACGGGACATAATCAGGATGCTCCGAGCTCTGTACAAAGCAGTTTAATTCATATAATAATTGCCAATGCCTAATTCATGAGATCTATATTAAAATAGTTGACTATGTACAAGAGCAAAATAAATAGCTCACACAAAGGCTTATATATAGTTAAAATTATCATTTCAATTAATAAATCATCTCAGTCATAAAACGATATATTATAAATCATAAAACAAAATATTGCACTTATTTTTTAGCACAAGATTCAATGTGCACTTGAAATTTTAAAATTAGTCTGGGAAAACTAGTGCATCTAGATAGCTTTTATTTCTATGTTATGTAATTACACTCACTATGTAACGCAAAAAAAATTGAATTCATACAACAAATATTCGTGTAACAGAAACAGGTTTTTTATTTTTTGAATTAACATTTTTTCAAGAAATACAAATATAAGTGATTGTGTAATTAATATAAATAAAAAGTAGTCGAAAATTATTTATGATTGTGT
Organism: Trichonephila clavata; assembly: GCA_019973975.1. Taxonomy (NCBI): domain Eukaryota; kingdom Metazoa; phylum Arthropoda; class Arachnida; order Araneae; family Nephilidae; genus Trichonephila; species Trichonephila clavata. The sequence goes on from BMAO01021688.1 coordinate 22,022, forward strand.
GTTGTGAAAACTGTCGCTAAAATTGCTGCCAAGGTTACCATAAATAAGAATCGAGCAATGTTTGTAACAGAATACACGGGATTATTTCAAAAAAGCACAACAAAATTTGAATAATATCATTTAAACATAAACTTATAATGAAATGCTTATTAAATAACACAGATTTAACTCTCGCTTACCAATTTTTTTTGTTGCAAAGTAGCCTCCCATTGTAGCCATGTGGATAGACTCGTAGGACAGCGGTAAATTAGACGGTGATTTAAAAATTTGTAGAGGTTCTCAGAAAAAAATCCAAATGCGAAACAAAGAGTTCAAAGTCTACTCTTTTTCTTGCTGTTACTTTTAAAAGGCTAAAAATTCTGCTAAAGAAATGTAAGGAAAATTAAAATTACTTCTGCTTAAGTATGTATACAAAACAATGTTATTTATCTAAAACCGGAAAAAGATGAGGGTTCCAATGATCGCAGCGCCCCCATATTAAGCTTTACGGTAGAACTAGTCCATAGGTGTTAGGAACACAATTAATTCTTGAGTTCTGTGGGCTGCATCTACCAGATGCTGGGCGTTGGTGGAAAGTGATTCATTCATCAGCCAGCAATTTAAAGAAACTAACTTTATTAAGAACTGCCGAGCGAGCAAGTACACGTGATTGCTTCACCCGTTTTATATACAGAGCATAGTGACGTCACAGAACCACTTCACAGTTACAAAAACGTGGCGCCATGCAGCCACTCATTAACACAAATCATTTTTATTCACAACATACTCCCACCTTTGAGACTTGGGGAGAGTCTCAAACCTATAACATTTATAATTCAATAGATCCAGTCTCTTTGGTTCTTTAATCAATCTTCCTGAAGAAGTATATTTTTTCACAATTACATCATTAGTATTGAAGTCATTTTCAGGTTTAGTACATTGAACAGAATTTGATTCCTCTTTCAACCCCTTAGCATTATTTGCAATCGCTTGTACTTCCAAAGGGAAGATGCGTTGTACCGGGCGTATTACTGTTCCATGTTGAGTTTTAAGCCGAACTGTGCGAATTTCCCCGTCTCGACCAGGGATTAATTCTATAATGTTAGCTATAGGCCAAGACAAACGTTTCTTATTGTCGTCCCCAATTAAGACCATTTCCCCAACTCGGGGCTCACGCACCCGATTATCATTCTGTTTTTGTATTAGCTCACCTAGATATTCTTTCCTGAAACGTTGCCTTAAATTACTTAAAAGTTTAATTCTGAATTTCATTCTTTTTCTTAAGTCTCGCGAATTTAATTCGTCAATATCGGTAGTATCGGAACAGCGATTTTCTATTAAAAACATTGCAGGAGTAAGAGGGATCAATTCCTGTGGATCTTCAGATATATAAGTTAAAGGTCTACTATTAATTAAAAATTCACAATCACAAATTACTGTTGACAATTCTTCATAGGTCAATATTGATTTTCCAAGAGAACGTCTCAATAGTTCTTTAATAAGGCGAACCAACCTTTCCCACCAGCCTCCCCACCATGCGGCGGTGGGTGGTATAAATTTCCAAACTATTCTTTGAGTTGATGTTTCTCTCGATATCTTATGCCAATCCAATTTCGCAAGGTCATTGAAAGAAACCCGGAAATTGGTTCCGTTATCACAGTAAATTATCCTGGGCCTCCCGCGCCTGGCAATGAAACGCCTAAGGGCTAGCAAAAAGGCATCAGAAGACAGAGAATTTACTAATTCAAGATGGAGCGCGCGATAGACTGCACAAGTAAATAATGCAATCCATACCTTTTCGCCAGTTTTTAAAAACAAAGGTCCAGCTAAATCAATTCCTACAACTTCAAATATCGCGCAATCAGTCACTCGGTCTGGTGGTAAAGGTGATGGTCCGCTTGACAATGATTTCACTTTAAAACGAGCACATATAACACATTTATTTAAAATACTCCTAATAGTTTTTCTAGATCTGATAATCCAGAACCTTTCTCTAATTAATGATTGCATTATTTGGATTCCAGCATGACAGTTCTTTTTGTGTATAGATCTAATCAAATGTTTTGTAAATTCACATTTATCAGGTAACAATATAGGATACAAAAAAGAACTTTCATCATTTCTTTCAGTTATTTTAGACTTAACCCTTAAAATATTATCATTATCAATAAAGGTAACAAATTTTAAAGATTCAACATCAGGTAAATAATATGTCTGAGTTAAACGAATCAATTGTTTCTCAGAATTTTCAATTTCAGCAACAGAGAGTTTATGTTCTTTACATTTGCTACAGTCTTTGCGACAATTATTTACAAATCTTAAAACCCAAGCAAATACTCTAATCATTTTATCATAATCAGACACATTACATAAAAGCAAGGGGGGTGCATCGTTTGCTAGATCAACATTCGCATTTCTAGTTTTCTTTATCTCCACGTTAACTTCTTGAGGTTCGCAACTGATTTCACCATCTGGCCAAAATTCCGAATTTTGTTTCAACCAGGACGGCCCCTCCCACCATCTAGAATTAAGCATTTCTCGTGGAGAACAGCCACGGGATAGTAAATCCGCGCTATTCATGTTTCCTGGGACATATTTCCATGATTGAATTTGAGTCAGTTGTCTAATTTCCTTTACCCTATTAGCTACAAAAACTGACCAATTTCCATATTTCTTAATCCACCAAAGTGCTGTTGTAGAATCGGACCAAAGAGTAACTTTCAAGTCCGGCATATTAAGCGCTTTCAAAATAGAATTTAAAAGTCGAGCACCTATACAGCAAGCCATTAGTTCCAAACGCGGTATACTCAAAAGTTTGAGAGGAGCGACTCTAGACTTCGCTCTAATGAGAATTACGCTAACTCTAGAATCAACTATTGATCGAGCAAAGACGCAACCCGCATATGATCCCTTGCTTGCATCAACAAATACATGCAATTCAGTTAAAATATCAATTTTCATACAACGTGGCACAGTTACATCTTTTAAAATTTGAATTTCTTTATACCATTTCATAAATTTATTTACAATATTCTGAGGTAGTTCCTGATCCCATGCAATTTTCATTTTCCATAGTTCCTGTAGTATTAATTTGGGAAGCAATGTAGACGGCGCCAACATCCCAATGGGATCAAAAACTTTTTGTACAGTAGACAAAACTAATCGTTTGGTTATTTTCGTTTCGCACGTTAATGATTCGAAATTCATGCAACATTTCAAAACATCATTATCCAAGTCCCAAATGATACCCAAAATAAAAGTTTCGCCTGAGTGTTTATCAACACTTCTACTTGCCACATTGCTCTCAAAAGTACGTAAATTAAAACATCCTTTCGACATAATTAATTTAGCCTTCTCAATAAATATCTCTATTTCATCAACACTGAAAACACCAGCTACACAATTATCAACATAAAAAGAAGATTTTAACTTTTGTGCAACTTCCTTATATTCAGGACTACAGTTTTCTAAAAGATGCATAATAGATGCATTCAATAAGTAAGGGCTGGAAGACACCCCAAATACAACTCGACAATGTCTGTACACTAATTGTTTTTCATTGCATGGGAAATAAAATCTGAGATAATCTCTATCTTTCGGTGCAACAGATAGCATCAAAAAAGCCTTTTCAATATCGGCTACAATTCCAATTGGATAAATTCTAAAACGATCTAAAGTGTCAGGTATTAGTTCAATAAGGTTTACGCCTTTACATAAACAGTCGTTCAGAGATGGTTTCCCTTTTTCATGGGCGGAGGCGTCAAATACTGGACGTATTTTCATTGTCGCACTATCTAATTTAATCACTGGCCTATGAGGTAAATAATGACATTCATTGTTCAATTCTACCTCCGGCACACGTTCAATGATATTTAAATCTTCCCACTCCCTAAACACACTTTTATAATCATCAAAAAATTTACCGTTTCTTAATTTATTTATCATCCGTAAATGCCTTTTCCACGTTAGTTCTTTGTTACTGGGTAAATTCTCAGAGTTACATTTCCATGGGAGTGTCACTTCATATCTTCCATCGGGAAGAATTTTCATTTTATTCTTAAAATCGGTTAAATCAAAATTTTCTCTAGTATTTTCATTAAGTAAGGGATCAGTTATTCCTAAAACATCTAGCTCCCATAATTCTTTAACACTAACATTCCTTACATGCAACGACGATGTCGTTAACATCTCGTTTTTAACGTTTGAACTTAATTTTCCAATTACCGTCCATCCTAGTTTAGTTTCAATAGCTGTTAAGCCAGAATCTAATTCTATTAAGTTCCCAGTTAATAATTTTCATATATTATCAGCCCCAATCAAAAGTCCAATTTCAGTTTCGTTACAATTTAAATCCGATAAAATAATTTCCTTAATCTTTAACTCATTTAGAATACGCTTATCCTCAATCCTAGAAATAAATCCACATATTTTCTTTTCCGATAGCGCTTCAAAACTACATACATAAGAGCGTTTTAAATCACTAACCTCAATAGAAAACACACCGTGATGCTTAGGTTTCGATTCATTTCCCCCGAAGAGAGAATGAATTATAGTTTCCTCTCTAAGTGGAGTGGCCTTCAAAATACTAGTAACACTTTCACTGATATAGCTATTTTCACAAGCGGAATCAATGAGAACTCGCACTTTCTTTTCCCGACCCTTGATCCGAATGAAAACGCAGAGAGTTTGAAAGTATATACTTTCGTTTCTGTTGCAGTTACTTGATAGAGAATTCTCAGTTTTTATGGAACATTTTTTATCATAATTTTTATCTAATTTTGGACACATAATTTCAAAATGGGAATAATTACATTTAGAACACTTAATGGTATGTTTAACATCACAATTTTTACTTAAATGACCAGATCTATTTAAACATATAAAACAAGCACCTTTTCTTAATAATAATTGTTTCTTAGCAATAAAAGACATTTTTCTAGCATTATAACATTTTTCACTCGGATGATATTTCTCACAAAAAATACAGTTATTAACTTTCTTACCTGAAGCACTTTCAGAACTCACCAGTGCTGATGCAGTCATTAATTCAGTTGTTTTCATCCTTTCGGTTGTGGGATCTCTCTTTCGGATAGTAGGGCCGAAACCGGATTTAGCCAGTTGCACCATTTCTTCCCCTTGAACTTCCAGGCGAAGGAAAGTCATTAAATGTTCTAGATTTCGTGATCCTTTGACTTCTGTTTCATTATTCCGTTTTCTTTCCCAGGCTACCAGGACTTCCTCGGGGTAAACAGGATTCTACCAACGGTGTTAGAAAGTCTCCATATTTTTCTTGCGTTCGTCCAAGGCTCTCCAACGATCGTAATTTTCCTTCGAGTTCGTCGTACAAGGCGGACAAATCAGTT
>BMAO01021689.1:0-72650 GCA_019973975.1 Trichonephila clavata
ATTCTTCAATCTGTATTGTTTAATTTTTCGATTCCCCCGTACGAAGAACGGGTATACCAGCTAGTACAATATATAAAAATTCAAATTGAAATTAGGATTAAAACTACTAACAACTATTCATTGCTATTTGATAACAAGAGTACACGTTTATTAAGAACAGGATCAAAAATGCTATCATCAGTAGATGTGTTAGATATGTCTAGCACAATTTGCGTTTTGATTGAAGTAAGAATTTCATTCGTCCATTCAAGACCGATGGAAGGGGATGGAGGGGGGTAGACCCGGGGACCTCCCTCCCCTTGTGTGTGCCACTGATGCTAATTAAATATATAACAGTATAATATTTGTACACATATATAGAGCATTGCTATACTTCACAAAAAAAATACTTTGAAAAGTGCTATTATTTCAGCGGTGATTAAATATACAATATTGCTACAACATTTCACTCACAAAAATATTATAATAAAAATAGGAATTAAATTTATAGATTTGTTAACATATTTTTAAAAAGTATTTCTAAAAACATTATTAACATAAAATTTTTATTAAAGTTGTGTTTTACTGCACTTAAAGAAGTACTATCAAAAGAATTGTTATAATCTCCCCACGTTAGATATCTAAGAATGTTGTATTTTGTTTTAAAGAAATATGAAAAATTCTCTAAATAACATGCAAATTTTTTAATTCAAACACGTAATTAGATATTTCGTAAACTAATTCACATTCTTATCAAATAATTATTATGTTTTTGCATAATTACTTAAATTTATAAAAAATATATTAGAGATGTTATTTTTGGTGTTAGAAAATATTTTTTCACCTTTAATAATTATATATATATATAATTCATTTTTATGCTCAACAGAACACTTACAATTAATGCTACAATTCAAACAATCTGATAAATAATACTATTATTTCTCTTTTATTTTTACGTTTCCGTACTGGTAACAAATAATATAAAAATATATTTTTTTAAGTCAATTCCTACTTAAGTCAACAAAGAAAATTTTTATTTTAGTAACTTTTTATTAAATAATTACAATTAATATATAAATATGTATATACATATGACAGAATCCCAATATTAAGAGACAAAATGAAAAGCGATTTTCCCTGCAATTTTCCATTTTTCTTTCTACATATATAGTGTTAGACTACTTTTTTTCATTACTTTTATTCATTAACTAAATTTAATTATTCTAATAAAATAGTATAATAAATATAGAAACCACCTTCTTAGAAATTATGCCATTTCAGGTGGGATTCGAACGCACGACCTTTAGAGTAGAATTCCAACGCGCTATCCAGTGCGCTGTAGGGACATTGCGCGAAGGGGTTTCCTTCCTATACATGCATTTGGAATATTATTTTTGTTTGTAACTATTTATTCATTTTTTAAAATTTGATTAACGAATTTATATTTGAAACAACTGTATTAACATCAAGTGTGTCATCCAATACAAGTTTTAAAAAAGTATTTGAACTTGAATGGATGAATAAAAAGTATTTTATTAACGATTGAAAATTTGAACAAGATGTATATATATATATATATATATATATATATATATAGGAAGAGATTGAACTTATAGTAGGAATTGAAAATAGAGTTTTAAAAATAATCTCTTACTTAGTATTCTTAATTAATCAATGTAGAGTATAATGTATCACAATTTACTTTTCATACTGTCTTTAACTGAAAGTGATCATTTGTAGAACTTTGAACAAAGAAAAGTTGACTTCCATATTTATTCAGATGCAATCCTTCCATTGAGAAATACGTAATTATGGTAAATAGTATGGTAATTAATTGTGGTATGGTAATTAATAGTATGGTAATTAATTTTATGGTAATTAATCAAATTTTGCATTTTAAAATGATCCTCGTAGTTGTTTCGAACCAAAATCATTAAAGTAATTTTAGAATGTAATTAATTTTTGTTGTTATAAAAATAATTGCTTTTGAAATTAGAATAAAGATATTTAAGTGATTGTCATGATTCTGCATTTGCGTATAAGCTTCCCCCATTACTTATTAACTAAAATTACTGATGTAGAAAGAAAAGCAACTTGATCTCGCCTATTTTTATCTTAATTTAAAACTGCTTTGGACATGACTACTGTTTTCCTATTTATCAATCATGAGACGGACTTCAAATGAGACTTGCTGATTCTTAAAATAATTTTAAACTGTTTACTTTCAACAGATTGTTGGAAAATCAGCAGACATCATGCATTTCTACACCCATTGAAACAAACAACGGCTTGTAATTTGAGAAAATGTAATTGACATTCCTTCCTGATCAAATTCCATTGCAAGTTCGTTTCGCTTTAATTGAATATAAATGAAACTTAAATGTACAACGTGTGTTTGCCTGCCACACGGGACTAATAAGGACTCCTGGTTTTAAAACTCAACGATTACTATTTTTCGAGGAACGATTTAAACCAGGTGTAGGCAGACTTTTACATGACTCGGTCTACTTCTAAATTTTTTTCAAGGTGTTGTGGTCTCTCTACTCTGTGACGTAGGTGTGATAAGTAAAAAAAAAGCTCAACAACATTATTATATTATAACAATTAAAGAGGTCTAACAAACTCTCTGGTAGGGGAGTGTGTCCAAATGAAGTGGTACTCTTATCCGGTAGGATAGAACCCGGGACCTTTGGATCCGAAACCAAGTAACTTAACCACTACACCAAAAGGATCACAATCGTGCGGAGGTTGTTACTGGCTTATATAGATTATATCACTACACACAATAATATAGATATAGAATTGTACTTGCCTGCATAACTACAATAAAAAAACTAACAGTTTTAAAACTGCGTTTTAAGTAAAACTCAAAATACAAACATAATAATTATACCACAAATTTAATATCCAATGATGCATTTATTATCAAACAATTCAAAAGACAACAAAAAATAAATCATTTTTATTTAAAAAGTTAAAGTCTCAGCAGAAGATTTACCTATCTTGAATATCTCGGTGTATAATTACTAACTGTTAATCTTGCAATAGATTCTAAGTGGTCGTCTGTAAAACGGAAATGATACTTTTTTTAATAACATCCATCTTTGAAAATGTAGATTCACAGAGGAAGATAGAGCGAAAGAACGATGTTAAATGAATAGCAGCTTTTTTAAATTAAGATACATTACTTCTCGTGTTATTCCAAAAGTTATTCTTTTAAAATTGCGTCCTTTTAAAGGAGAAAAATTTTGTGTTTCAAGAGAGATAAAGCGAATATTTAACGTATTTCTCTTTCCACCATTTTGCTTTGCTGAGCTTGTCATGACTTTAGTCACCATACCTCTAGAAACTGAGTTTTTTCAGTCACATTTGTTTCAGCTAGCAGGGCTCCCACTATCTGACCTCTGAAAATCTGAGAGATCTAACATTTTATGATTTTGAAAAAATCCAAGTCTTACATAGCTCCAATAAAGCTACAGAATACTACCAGAATATATACATTTCTATTTATAAAAAAATCTGGTAGCTATTATTATACTTATGCTAACGAAGTACATTCAAAAATATCACTTTTATTCACCGGTGTTTCCAGTATTTTGATAACCACCCGTGTTTCTTTTATTATGCACGTCTAACCTCTTATGTGAAGGCGGTCACCCCAAAATGTCTTGACGGTCCACTGGTCGATCGCGATCGACTTAATGCCCACCCCGGATTTAAACAAATGGCAGCAGCTTTGTGCAGCGACCTCTCCAAGCAAGTGACAGTACATCAACTGAATATTCCTCACAGATTATGTTACATAAACAACTTAAGACAAACCACATGTTGCCATCGGGCAAAAAATAAATACTGTCGATGGAGTTGATAAAAGACATGGCAATAAAATAGTTATTTTTCATAAAATACATAATAAATAAAAATTGTAAATAATAATAAGAATTTAATTGAAATTAAGTACCTCATATGAATGAACATACAAAGAAACAATTAATAATTTCAATATTTTATTAAATGAATTGGGTAAGAAAAGATAATTGCGCGATTCGAACTCTATCCGTCCGCGTATAAAGCAGGTGTTTTGACTACCGTCCCATTGGGTCGCTGGGGATATTTAAACTTAATTGTATAAAACCTAAGCATGAATTTCGAAGGCTATTTTCTCCGAATTGACAGGCCATTCGGGGCTAATACATTGAGGGTTGAACACCCTAATTGTGCACTACTATCATATCAAGTCTCGTCACAAAATGAATTTCCTTAGTCATGCCCTCCCCTAGTTAGACAAAAAATAACAAATAATGACAATTTGCTAGATATTAAAATACAATTAAAAGGTCACTAGTACTTATATCTAAACACTTTAATATTATTAAAGTACTACTTATATCTCAATAAACATATATAACACATCCCTCAATAAATCCCGGGCCTAACTTATAAAACAACAATTTTAGGCAAAATTGAACTTTATTTATCAAGATACTCCTCTCCAACTTCTAATTTTTAATACCTTTTTTGTAGAACGATTTGTCTTTGCTCTCGAAATAGGCTTCAACTTCGGCAATCACTTCTTCATTTGAACCAAACCTCTTCCCCTGCAGTATTCTTTTAAGATATAAAGGCAGCCAGTAGTCACTGGGAGCTAGATCTTGACTGTACGGGGGTTGAGAAAGTAATTCGAGTGCAATTCATTCAATTTGACCATTGTTTTCATGGACTTGTGTCAAGGAGCATTGTCTTGGTGAAACAGCACTTTTTTCTTTTGCATGTGAGGACGTCTTTTCTTTATTTTTCATTCGGTTAATCTAATAACGCCATGTAATATTCACTATTAATTGTTTTGCCTTTCTCAAGGTAATCAATAAACAAAATTTCACGTGAATCTCATAATACGGACGTCATAACCTTGTTAGCTGACGTTTGAGTTTTTGGTCGCTTTGGACAGCTTTCACCGGCTGCTGTCCACTCAGTTGACGATCTTTTTGATTCAGACGTGTAGTAGTAGTGTAATGGATCCATGCTTCATCCATTGTCACATATCTACATAAAAAAGTCCTGCTCATTTCTTTTAAACAGCTCCAAACAACGTTCTATATCGTCGATGCGTTGTAGTTTTTGATCGACAAAGGGCAAACGCGGCACCCACCATGAATACAGCTTTCTCATTCACAAATGATCATGCAAAATAGTGAATAAACTGCCTTCTGATACCTTTAAATCCTTTACTATCTCACTCAACTTCAATTTACGATCCGCTAAAACGGTTTTATGGACTTTTTTGATGTTTTCTGGAACAACTGCAAAATTTAGGCGACTTGAACGTTCAGTGTCGGGGGGGGGGTTGTATCTGTGTGACCAAGTTTTAAGTCTGCATACCACCTTTTAACCCTTGTTTGCGATGGAGCAGAGTCCGAATAATACTTATCAAGCCATTGTTTTGCTTGAACAGTGTTTTTCTACATCAAAAAGTTAAGTTTAATTAACGCACAAAATTTTTTTATACCCTGGTTTCTAAGCAAACAAAAGTTGCTTCACTCAAACCACTGTAACTTTTCAACTGAACAAGATATTATCACGAAATTTTGTCACGTGCCGTTTGAAAGTTAGTACTATTAGGATTAGCTTACGAAAGTTAGAACGTAGCTCCATCTATATGTTAGGCCGGGACTTATTGAGTGATGTGTTATTATTACAATATTCGCAAGTCGGGCTAAAAAGTTACGACATTAAAAATTATGCAAATACATAAAATATTCTGATTGACTTGATAATGTAATGATTTGCTATGTTTTTTTTCTATCACTAATTTATCGTTTAAATAGTTATGCAATAGTTATGCTCTGTACAACTCATTCTTTCTGCAACAGATATGTGAGAGGTTTTTCCAAGCATTTCCATTTTTGTATTCGAAAGCGATTTTAAAGATTTCTGAAATCACTGAGATTGAGATGAAAAGAGCCTAGCGTATTACCGAAATCTGAAAGGATAGTGCGATAGAAGTGAGCCATCGATATCTTGAAATAAATGTGGCTGGAAGAAACTCTTGAACTCTTAAGTGACAAGTGAAAAAAATTGCAAAAAAAGGAAAACAAGGGTTTAACTCGTGGCAGTCTTTTACAAAAATGATAGAAACATTTCATTATGTATAATACAACTTAAAACAAAAAGGAACGGGACTTTACAGTTGCAGTCTTAAGAAAACCACTTCTTTTGACGATTATTCGAAGAAAACTTCCTATTGCATCGTCAGACGTTGCCCTCGTGCCATTGTTTGCAAAAGTTTTAAAAATAATCGGAAGAATCCAGAAACACGAGCAAAACTAAAACTACACAAAATAATGTTTGAAGTACCTATTTATAAGTTTTTTTTTAATTTGCCTAAAATAAAAAACAGATTCAGTTTGATTGGATAATTAAAGGAAACATTTTTGTGTTATATTTAGCAATTTTCTTTAAAAACGGTTCAGCAGTTTTAAATAAAACTTGCTAAATATGTTGCTGTTTCTAAAAAAATACTTTTAAAACATGAAAGTTGCGAAAGGGCGTTTGTTTCCTTAAGTTTGAACACGAGTTGTGCGTGCGTGCGTGAAAGAGAGAAAAGATATACAACTAGATAAAAGCCCCTTGAGCGAGGATATGGTAAGATTTTTTAAATACAATAATACGCTGAACTTAGTGATAGGTTGGACTGGAGTGATATCTTCGTAAGTCGAGGTAGGTATAATTTCGCATTTAAATGCATATAAAGTATTTTTAGCTGGTCCAAATATGACGGATCTATCCGGGACTATATTAATACCATGGGGACTCTTCTGGGGGGAAATATTTTAAATTCAACCACCTTTCGCCGACCAAGAAAGCGTGATTATATAAATGAAGTATATTATATAAATTCTGTTTTCGCAAGTTTGAGAGTTGGCCAGTGAGTTGGCAAGTTGGAGTTAGCAAAGAATTTGCTAGTTAGTTTGTTAGCTGAAGATTGAAAAGGATAGTGAAATTATTAAGAGGTATTGGAGTTGTCCAGGAAAACGGATTACGGAGAGTGGATCCGAGTGCATTGATCAAATCCCGATAAAGATCTCCTGCAAGATTCAAGTGCAGGATCCGCTCATAAAAAGTACAGGCATCGTGATCCTTATTTAATTAGAAATTAGCTTATGGGTGTGCGACGTAATTTATATTGAGCGTATTTAAGCTATCGTAGATTCAGTTGAGGGTCCGTAGTATTATCCCCGTATTAGTGAATCTCACCTCCGCGCTTTACTATTTGATCGCCTATCTTAATTAAATTGTTATTGTGTCTGATTGATATTTTGGTAACAATAAATTAAATATATTGAAATCATGTCTGTAGATCGTTCAGTTTCTCCCACACACCTAGCCGGGTCTGCGGGTAGACAAGGGGTTTCAGATGTAAGCAGTAACCGACAGGTATTACACAATGACGAAAGAAAATAATAATTTAGAAAAAAAAGTTCAATAAAATTTTAGATAAAACAAATAGAAAATCGCAAACCGAAGTTATTTTGAAGTAGAAGATTTCATAAAATCTAACAACATAGTCTGCCAACTCAAAGATTTTTTTCTTCCATAAATTTTCCTCGTAGCATGCTAATCATTCTTTTATTCCTTGTTTAGTTGAAAAAATAAGCTCATCGTGGGAGTCGTATACTTTTTTAAAATTTGTAACCCTTTTTCAATTTAACTGAGCCGTGTTCTCTATCAAATTCCCAATCGTCATTTGATTTTTTTAATTAAACTGGGTCTAAAAACTCTTCTTCAATGTCTTGATCATGCCTTTCTATGAGCTCGTTCATTGTCAGCTTCTGATTGCGGGGTTCCAGCATTTCCTAAATGTCATCACTATCAATTTCTAAATTTATTTGCCTGGCAAGATCTACAGCTCTTTTAATCATATTACCAATTTTTTTTTTCAAATAAAAGACGAACCGACGAGATTTGAAAATCGCGTAACTCAGAGTTCACGTAAGTCGAGGTATTACTGCTCTAAGTTATTACCAACACTTAAATTAAAAAAGACGTAATAACAGATAAGTCTATATGCAAATACATAAATAAATAAACACCAGAGCTTCTCAAACTTTTAATATTTGCGACACCATTTTTCAATAATTTTCATCGCCCCCCTCCATACAATAACAATGTATTGAAAGCAATAATAATGCACTTTGATGTAAAGCTACAATAAGATTTTAATTATAAACCGTACAAATTAGAATGATAAGTATTAAATTTTGTATATAATAAGCATATCGGAGAGTCACTAGAAATTATTAAACTCCTTAACTTAGGATTGATAAATTAATTATCAAGTACATGTGCATTTCTGATGCATTTCTAAGAATATTATATCTGTATAATTGTGTTTTTTTTTTCATTATGCCAGAATGCTTTGCTTTCTTTCAGTAAATTTGTAATTTTTTTAAATCTTAAATTTTCGACATGCTTGCGCCCCCACATCGCGTGAGAAACGCTGATTAACACAGTAAATGCATAATAGAAAAAAACACTAATGTATAATAAAAAATAAAATTTTCGGCATGAATAAGTATATGGAAAGATGAAACATCCCGTAAAAAAGTAAAACACATAAAAAAAAGTAAAACTCATCTCCTAAAATAAACCTCAATGTGTGTACTCTTTTTTGAGTGTTTCTGAAAAATGGGACAAAACTAGAATCCTTTTTTTTTTTGGTTAGCAAAAGCCTTAACTTTAATATTTTGTTCTGACTTTGGTTTTTTAGGGAACAATATGTTTTTTACAATATTATTCATTTAGATCAGTCCGTTTTCTGGGGTAAAATTGTATCAATATTTCGTGCCTTCTACATAGCAGCGTGAAAGAAGTTTTTAAATTTTACGAGTCCTATGTTTATCCTAATCTTAATGTTTCTGAATATTAAGAAAACTGTATCATAAGCAATGTTGTACTTTACAACGTTCCAAATATATACAAATCGGGATTGAGTTGACAATAGGTGAAAATATATATAGTATCCGTTTTGTTTTCTAAGTAACATAATTTTACATTACGTTTTGGGAAATATTCTGAGGAAAATTTCCCGTATTTAATACGTTGTAATTAAAAGAATTTCAATTCTCCATTTAAAAATGATGAATTGTATATGATATTATTTTGCAAGAAGATATTGTTATCAATCAAAAAGCGTTTCTAGAAATCGTTAAGTCAGCAAATCCTTCTGTTAGCGAATTTTTCAACGCACTTTTTTAAATCTCAAGGTCTTTTGTTAGGTCAAAGTATAAAAATTGTTCTCTTTGGGCGAAATAATGACACTTCGTATAAAACGAGTTGCTACCAAATATCTAGCAATGAATTGTTTGGTAAGTATTTTTATGAATATATATGGATTTATTGATATTTATTGAATAAAAATTAATGGAAAATTTATCCTCATGTAATGCAAAAAATTTTAAAGTGTTACCTTGTTTTTTTTAATATTATCAAGTTAATTTATGAACACAATTTTAGTTCACATAAACTTATGATAAAAATTATCGTTTGCTTTAAACAAACAAGAGCCTCAAAAATAAAATAAAATAAAAGTAAATTTCTTCCTTCTTTGCCATTTATTTTGAAAAATTATTTGAAAAATGTTTTTGATAAAAAAAAAGTTTATATTCTTTCAAGTTTCAATTCAAAAACAGATTTTAAAAATGTCTTTGTTGTCCGCAAAGTAAGAACATTTATGGAAAAAAAGTGATGTGCAAATTTTTTCGAAGTTGATTCAAATTAAAAGAATCATCAATATTTAAAATTAATCTACGTAGCTTATTTTGATGCTGTATCACTCGAAGCAATGCAGTTTCTCGAACAGTTACAATAAATTATAATTGCAAAAAAATTCTTTGCTTTATTTTTATAATCATTTTAAAAATTAACTTTTATTTTCTATTATTTTTAAGGAACCATAATATTTTTAAATGCCATTCATTAGTTTATATGAAAATATTTTTTGTTAATTATACCTGCGAGTATTGTAATTTACAGGTTTCACATCCTGAACTCTAATGTGCTTATAATCTTTAAATCTTTACCCCCTTTTTAGCAAGAAACCTCTTATGAAATCTAAAGATAATCTTTGTAAAATGAAATATAATTAAGAACAAAATTAATGATAAAGGTTTACTATAATGTTAAATCAATTTAAAAAATTCGTTTTTATATAAAACTGTGCTTTTTTCCGTGATAGATTTGATGAACTGCTACAATATTTTCCTTTCAAATATTAAATATTTTTTTTCGATACATTATCTAGATTTATATTTTCCAAAAAAAAGGGCTGAAAAAATGGGAGGTCAAATTACAGATTTTTAAATTAGTTTATGAGAGGGATTTCATCTGTGTGTGTGGTACTCAAATCGTTTCTTTTATATTCTCTACATTATAAATATTTTTAACAAACATAGCATTTCGAACAGTTTTCACATTCTTGTTTTAATTAATTTTTAAAAATCTTTCATCGTTATTAATCATTTTGAGGGTTCCATTTTTTTGTGTACGATAATAGTAGTATGAAAATAGTGGAAGACAAACATCTATTTTAGATTAATCCTTTCTCTTTATGTCTATATATATACGCCTTAACCCTACTTCATTTCTCTTAGTCAGTAACAGCTTTAGAAAACATAATAGTTTCTCATTTTGGCAAATTGACTATTTTATATATACTGGTTTTGTTATACTTTTCTTTTTCAGAATATCGCTTTTTTCTGTTATGTAGGATGTTTAATTTGTCCATCATTTATTATGTTTATTATTATTACTATAATTATTATGTATTACTATGTCTTACTGCTATACATATTTATAAAATACAAACTTTCTTTTCTTTTCCTCGTAACATTAAAGAATATCTTATACATTTATATATGTAAGCCTTTTCATGTTATAACAATGCATGAAAGCATTTATCTTAAGTAATTATTTCTTAAAGACATATCAGCAACAAAATGACTGTTTATTACCTCGGGAAAAGAATATTATAACTTATATATGGTGTATTTAATGATGGAAATTAATAAGTTAAAAAATATTTCTGTAAAATTTATTCTGAATATTTATTAGAGATGAAAGCTTAAAATCAAATTACTTGCCACTAAAAATAAAGATGGTGAGCTTATTCACTATTCACTTATTCGGAGTAGTTCACTAAACATTGAAGTCTTTCCCCAGATCCCTGCATTACTAACTGAAAAAATTACATGTTTCTTTCTCTGTCGCTTTCTCTCTCCCTCTCTGTCTTGGATTTCTTGGAAACAAAACATAAATCGATTCAGAATGCCACACAAATAGGAGGGGTGATCCAAAAAAAAGTTTACAAACAGCCAGTGGCGTAATGTACACCTCAGGCAAACCCCACATCACAAGGAGGGCCAGGGTTCTAGGGGGCCCAAAGCCTGACTGCCGCAAAGTACCTACCCTTTGCAAATTCCAACTTGGGGGCCCGAAACCTGACTTTGCAGGGGGACCTACATGTTCTGTGTTACGCCACTGCAAGCAGCAGTATTTGGAAAGTAGTGAGCGTGGATGAGAATATTGCTATTCAGAGTGGAGGCAGATAAAGCTTGTTGTCTTACACTGCTTGTACAAGCAGATAGTGCTAGTACTCAGACTTATGAGAGCGACAGTAATCGCAAGGCGTCTAGAGAAGAGGTCTAGAACAGAGGTGTGAACTCTGATACGATTCTTATGGGTCAAGAATGTGTCCCCATCTGACATTCACAGACAACCTCTATGGCTCCCAGTGACTATTTTCTTTTTCCGGCATTGAAAGAACACTTATCCACAACAAGGTTCACTTCAGACAATGATAATCAAACAGCTGCCGAGAACTGCCTCAATCTCCAGGGACATGATTATTACCAAGACGGGATAAACAAATGGGTCCAGTGACCTGATAAATGACAAAACAGGTTTGGTGATTATGTAGAAAAGTGACCGCCACATATGTCTCCGAAGTCCCATTTGTATCTTGTGTCTATTGTTAATGGATAATTATCACCCCTCGTTCCACAATTATTTTAATTCTGCTCTAAAAATGTAGTTGCAAAGAATCTTCTCAAAACTATGAAGTATCTGCTTCTTATGCACTTTACATTCCAGGTCATCACTTGTTTGCTGTTCCTGGTTGTCGGGGCCCATTCAATGCCTTTTTTTTATCCTTGGTGGTTTGCTCCATATTATTCTCACTTAGACAATGAGTACGGTACATCCTTAGGAGGAGCCCCAATTGGTTTATACAACAGAAGACGAGACAGTGGACCTTACGGAGAATCTTCGGAAGTTTCGGGAGTTTCTGTAAATAATGCCAAAGTAGGAATCTATGGAAGAGAACGAAAACAACCTTATTATTCTGATTGGCCTCTTCTATGATGCTCTAGCAAATTAATAGAAGGTAAGATTAAGATCTCGTTAATGTAATATAGAAACTCTAGCCAAACAGCTACATTTAACTTTTGCTTATATAAATATCAATAAGTCTTAAAAATTCTGCAGAATATTTTAAGAGCAAAGGAAAGACGTCTATTTTGATTGAAAAGCATCATGCCTGTTTTGTATACCTTCTTTAACCCTATTGGGACTAAGAGAAAAAAATTTCCATTTTAAAATTCTTTCAATCACGAATGTGCCTTTTTTACACTGAAGGCCAAAAGAGAACGTATGCAGAACGCGATTATATGAATGGGATTGCTTAGAATAAAAAGAACTATCAAATTAATTGGTGCCAAAGATGAAATATTCGCGCGGGCTGTATTTTTATCTTTATTATGGTGCCGGATAATAATATATTACAGAGTTTTCTCGCAGTTTTATGTATGCAATAAGTATAGTTTTGTGCAATAATATATAAAATATATCTGAACAAATAAAAACAAATGTCCGATAAAACTACACATTAATCCGAATTAAGGGAACACAGTACGATTCAAATGACAAAAATCGGTCAAAAAATCAAATCTAATTTGTTTAGCCTAAATTATTCTTTATATACTTTTTTACAACCTCACAAAATTTCGAAGCTCTAAACTTAAAAAACGTAGAATTATGATAGCTTTTACATACGTTTTTATTCACATCTCTATGGCAGATCAAAACTTTTTATATCAGACAGATAAAATAACGAGTTTGTCATAATTTAAAATGCTAAGACTTGGGCCTAATGCTTTGAATTTTTTTTACTTATTGCTAGTAATAGTACATCTAACAAAAGTTGGTATGTATTTTTGAATCAAATCAATAGCTATTTTTTAAAAATAACTGAACTCAGAATTTGTAAGTTTTTTAAGGAATTTTCAATAAGCATTCATAAAAAGAAGTTTTGTACAAATACCAATCATGTTATCGCAAAACCCATACCAACTTTTGTTATACATGGTTTGATGTACTTGTAAATCAAATTTCATGTGTGTACGTAAATTTTTCTAGGAAAAGTAGCATTTTAAATTCACTTAAAAAAATTTTAATTTTTCATTAAAAAATTAAATGGCTAGCTTTTTATTAAATTTTGAACGCAAAATCTGCTACACATAGGAGACAACAAAAAAATTTTGAAAATCCTTAAATTAAAAATTTTTGCTTAAATCGTATCACGTCCCCTTAAATTTTAAAGCATGAATCCCAAAAAAACTACACATTTTTTTTTGTCATTTTTTGTGATTTTTATTTATTTTACGTCTAATACTAACGATAAACTAAAACAAATATTTAAATACTACTATTTACTCTTAACTATTTTATGGCAAGGGTTAATCGTTAGAAAAATAAAACCATAACTACCTTTTTAAGTTATAAAAAAAGCTTTTTGCTTAGGTTAATTATCAGTTTATATTTTCAAACAATAACCCAGTTAAAAAAAATTAAATCAATATCGAAAATCAGATGTTTTGGATATTTATGTGTGTTCGTTCCTTCAGTATATCTTATTTTCTTTCTTCCTCAAAAGACTGTGTGTTGAATTTCTTTTAAATATTAGTAAGCTCATCTTATTCTGTGTAAACTAACCTAGTTCTAAGCAATTTTGTTATCTAGGTGGCATAACACTTTAAACCACTTAGATCAAAGGTAACCAAGCATTTTTTTAAACACGAACATCCATTCTTCACGAAAAGATGTTGCCACCATTTCATCTTTCCATACAAAATATTAAATACTTTCAAAGCAGCATAAACACGGTTAGACTAGAAAAAAAATCTCACTTATTAAATTAAACAGAATGTTTTAAACTTTCCATACAACCTCTGACAATAAAGTTCGATGAATGAAGTCAGAACGACCGATCTTGCAACACTGGTGAAGCAAAACCCCACACATGTGTAGCTGCAGGTTTTGACCATCTCCCCCCCCCCACCACCACCATTGTTCAGTTGAAACACATTTGTGTTCCGTGTGAGACTTGTTTTACAAAATGCTTGTTCAGCACGTTGGTTCTTAACTGAGAACAGGAAAATGGACGAACAAAAGATCAATTTAAAGTTTTTTTTTAAGCTTGGCAAGACACCGACAGAAACTTATTCGATGCTGATACGTGTTTATGAAGATCAAGTACTGTTCATGAAGTGTGTGTACGGGTGGTTCGCCCGTTTTCGAAAAGCAGGGAAAGTGTTTCTGAAAACCCCTTTAGCGGAAGACTGGCTACCTCCGTCAGTTGCACACAAAAAAATGAGAAAGTGAGGAAAATTAATCACAAAAGTTTGTCAACTAACTGTGCGCATGATAGCTGATGAACAGCAGATTAACCGTGAATCCGTGCGTCAAATCGTTACCCAGAATTTAGGGATGCGAAAAACGTGTTATCGACATTGACGATATTCCCAACATCCAACGAAACGTGACGAGGCTTTTGAACTTCATACCAAAAGAAGATTTCTTGCAAAGTTTCCAGGACATGTATAGCAGATTTCAGCGGAGCATAGTTTTGTGAGGTGACTATTTTAAAGGACAGTGAAGTAACTTTCGTTAATATTTCATCTACATTAATGTTATTCGACTATTCACTGAGCATCATTGTGTCAGAGGTTGTATACAGTTATATATAAATAAATTGTAGTACTCGTACAAAAAGATTATTTTGCTAACACATAAAAATATTAAGATTTTGTTCAATGTCTTGATATTTTTAGCGTTTTTTCAATAGCAATGAATCTTTGACTTCATAAATTGTTGCAAAGTATGAAGTAATAAGTTATAGTGTGAGTGTTTTTCAGAAGGTAATTATTTCTTATTCGTTGAAAGGGAAATGAGGAAGAACGTTAAAATGATAATATTATTGCCACAGTAAATCCATGTTTCTAAAAATATACCATTCAAGTATTAACTAAGCTGTTCTACAGTTTATGTGTCTATATATAATTTTAGATCTTTGCGCTTACACACTGACAATTTTATATCCATATTGTTTATTGCTTTCCTCAAAGTCTTGTCTTCGTCAGGTAAAAATGAGATTGAACTAAATCTCGAAACAAATTTTCAGACAGAATAAATATCATTATTTTCAAACAGAAAAAAAATGTTTCAATTTTCCAAAAAAAAATCTATTTTTTTAATTAATTTTTTTTTGTGTGTAGACCAGGGGTGGCCAACCTGTGGCACGCGGGAGTCGTAACTGTGGCACGCGAATACTTATTGAAAAATTACAAAAATGTTTGAAAAGATTACTGAAATAATTGAATTATACAATAGAAAATTATCATGGAGAGAATACGTAAAAAACAGAAATTTTTAGTGTGAGATTTTAAAGGCGCTAAGCAAGATTTTTACTTTTCTTCAGTATAGCGCCAAAAATGAGATTATGCTCCAAAACTTACAATTCCACAACATTGTAACGTTTCGAGGAAAGTGTTGAGTAATGTGAGACTAAAAACAAATAAATTCTCTCTCTCTCTCTCTCGGACAGTCGAATGTGCCCAAAAAGTCACCCTCTCTCGGGAGCGGTTAATTTTTAACATCTGGGATTTCTATTCAAATTTCAGCTTCCCCCTGCAGTTCTCAAGTTGAGTGTTTATATCTGTTAGCGTGATGTCAGATAAAAAAGGTTTTTCCAAAAGTGTTGGTTATTTACGATTTCTGTAATGTCAAGAAGTAATTCGGCAATATATTAGGAGAGCAGTTGTTTATACGGTAGAAGTAATTCTATCTGCACAAAGTAGCCGCTTTATAAAGCAGAAAGAGTGAGAACACACACACACTTACACCCATGATTAATCAAAGTACTGGATTCGGAGCCTAGAAAATTTGTAGCGTAACATCGACAGATTTTTTCTAGTTGTCAGACTCGGTTGATTTTAAACTCTGTTTAGCAAGACTTTAAGCTTTTTTCCTTTTCTAAAACTGTTTTTAGATTTTTGCGTTGAGCGTAGTTGCTTAAAAGTTTCTATTTTCAATATGTTTTTGAGTAAACCTTCGACATCGAAAAGAAATTGTGAAGAGGATATTGCCACACGTGATTTTAAAATTTTCTGGGAAGAGCAATACGTGTTAACATATCAAAATGCTTCCCAGCCTATTTGTTTGATATGTGGAATTTGTAGACCAGTTACAAAAAAATTTAACTTTGACCGTCAATAAAAAGAAATCTTTAGCCGGCCAAAAATCTTTGTTCCAGAAGAGAAATTGACGAAACGGAAACAATGGTGAAGGCTTCTTATGAACGTTCTTTGTTGTTAGCCCGCATGAAAAAAACATATTCTGATGGAGAGGAGATAATAAAAAAGTAGCCTTTTAATTTTCGCCCAAAATGTTGGTGATCTAAATGTCAAAAATATGGTTGATAAAATAGCTTTGTCTAAAAGTACCGTCAAGCGTCATATAGATGACATGGGTCAGGATGTAGGAACACAGATTGTTTTTGGACTTCAAAATTACAAATATTTTTCATTAACTTTGGATGAAAGCTGTGATATCACAAACATAATGCGCAGTTAAGCATCTTTGTGCGTTACACGAACACTAATTTGGATACTGTGGAAGGACTTCTTGATTTGTGACAACTAGGTGAAGACATTTTTAAGGAACTTGAAAATGTAACTGAAGTTAACAAAGTAGAATGGACAAAATTAGACAGTGTTTGCACAGATGGAGCGCCTTTCATGGGTGGCACAATAAAAGATTTTGTTGCATTGCTTGAAAATTATTTGGGACGAAAAGTTTTCAAGTATCATTTTATTATTCATCAAGAAGCTCTCTGTACCAAGGACTTAAACTTGTCTTTCGTTGTTAACCCCGTGGTGCTCTGTATCAACAAAATACGAGCTTGTGATCTGAATCGATAAAGATATAGTACACTTTTCCCAGAAGAAACGGAAGAAAATGGCGAGTTACTCCTTCATTCCTGTTGGGTTTAGCTTTTCTTACCGATATAATGGAACATTTAAACATTTTAAATTTAAGATTACAGGGAAAAAATTGCATTTTTCCTACCCTAGTTGGTCATATATCTTCTTTTGTGAACAAACTTTTGTTTTTTGTCTGGATTTTGTTGAGAAAAACTTAACCAATTTCCCATTCACACATGCAGGAATTATCTGCCAAAGTTAGTAATGTTCTGAACTATGATAGATTAAAAATTTAATATCCATTTTGCAGAATTCTTTCAGTGCCAGGTTTGAGGATTTTAAAGATAATAAAAATACTGAACTTTTCCCTAATCCTTTTTCGATTTATCTTCAAGACATTAATTGTTACCCACCTCAGGTACAAATTGAAATTATTCACCCAGCACCATATTACTCTGAAAAACAAATATAAGGAAATTATTTTAACCGCAAATGATCCGAATTACATCGAATTTTGGAAATTTGTGCCACCAAGCAATTTTCCAAATTTACATGATTTAACGGTCAGATATTGTAGGTTTGGATCAACATATGTTTGTGAAGAAATGTTTTCTGTTATATGAACGTGATAAAATCAAAATATCGCTCAAAATTAACTGACATGCACCTAAAACACCTAATTTTGTTAGTATCTTCACGAACTAATCCAAATATAGATGATTTAGTAAAAAAATACAAATTCAAAAATCACATTAAGAAAGTATGCTTAGTAATAATATAAAATTAAATCTTTCAAGTTGCTTATTTTTATTTTGTATCTAAGCTAACTGATTGATCCTGTAAAAATTATCAACAATAAAATACATAAGTATATACTTTTGTTTCATTTGTTATACCATTTTTTTTTTTTTTTTTTTTTTTTTTTTACATTTCACTAGATAAAACTTGTTTTTAAAAATATGTTTTTGGTGGAAATAACCAATAATAAGCCTAAAGTAACATTTTTTCACTTTTGTATATTTTTTTAATTGGTGAAGAAGTTGGAAGTGGCACGGGTAACTTTTTTTTTATCAGGTTGTGGCACGCTTCTAAAAAGGTTGGCCACCCCTGGTGTAGACGAATGACCCGTCTAACATTATGGTATAGGATGCAAAATATTTAATTCAATTGTAACCAGAAAAAAAGGGATTGATTCAGACACAAAAATTATAGGTGTACAATAAAATATATATGTAGTTCACAACATAATAATGACATCAAAATATACTGTTAATGTTGTTTTTACTGTTAGTTTTTCTATCTGAAAAAGAGTGTTCTGGTTTTTGCTTCTATTCCTTAACATTACGAAACTAATTGATTGTTTTATTAACATCTCTCTCCTAAGTATCATGAGGACAATTAGTGAAAAACCTTGTTATTTTAAACTACATCCGATTGTGGACGAGGGAAACACTTGAACTTGTACCCTATCCTCGGTTGATTGAGTGAGTGTTTTATTTACGTTGCACTTTAAGGTAATACGGAGGCTATTGACAGTGGATCTTCTAATTTTGAACCTAGTTAAATTGCAAGGACCAACTACATTATTTGAATTGGGACAAACGTGGAAAATAATTTTTTCAAGACTCTTAGCTTTAAATCATTACATACCTTAAGTAGACTGAAAACTCTCTATATTAGTAAGAAGTATATCCTACTTTAGCAATAAAAAAAAACCTTTAAAACCCTTCTTGGCATTGATTCCTTTAATGTAGTGCACATGTTCTTGACTTTATTATCGAAGAACTACACTTGTGCAGCAATTTTTATCATTTGCTCTGTTGTGTGATTCGTCTTAGCTAAGCGATTCTTGAGAATATGCCATAAGTTCTCAATAGGATTTAGTGAATTACCTATCCAATTAGATACTTTTATTTTATTTTCCGGCCTAAAAGTCTAGACTAATTTTGAATTGTGACAAAGAGCTAAGCCATGATGAAATGTTTCGTCAAATGTTTTCATGGATTGATCAATCCTACTGCGTAACATTTCTATGTATTTGGCAGAATTCATCATGACTTTAAGAGAAACTAAGCTTCCAGTGCCAATTGTTGTGAAAAAATTCCGAAACATCTGTTTAGAAGGGTGTTTTGCAGTCCATTAGATATGACCTGGTAGCAGAGTTTCACCATCCCTTCTTCTAACTATAAGTACTTGATTTGTATCCCTGGACAAATTAATATGTTTCATGACTGAAATTCACCTTCATCCTGTCGTTAACAGTCCATGATGGGTATCTTTTGGCCCATGCTGAAAGTGTTTTCATCATTTTTTGAGTTAGAAATTGTTTTTCCCTCGTTCTTGTTGCCTTACGGCCAACTTCCGTAAGCCTTTTCCGTGCAGTTGAGATACTTATTTCAACACCATAACCCAATAAATCCCTTAGAAGGTCTATGATTATCTTTCTTCGATTTGTTTTTCTATTACTTTTTAGAATTTTATTAGTTCTTGGAGTAGTTTTTTTTAATCCCACATTTTCACTTTCTTTTTGGAGTGGATGATCTGGAATGCTAAAAATTCTTAAAAGTCTTAAAACATTTGATTTGTTCACACCAACTGCAGTAGCTATATTTCTAACAGTCATAGATGTGTGTTCATTAAGAACGATTATTTAAGAACCCTTCCTTGGAGCAATATCTATCTTTGAACAAGTAAAAGTAACACGTGTAAGACGGAACGCAAAATTATAACGACCAGGTGCCCCACTAAAAGGCTCATTATTGAGCTACCCATACACTAAAACCAATCAAACAAGTAAATTTTAGTGAAAGTCTATCCTTCACACTAATTTGAGACAAATAACAAATATAATTGGTTTGAGCCGGTTCATCACTGGGAATCACATACCAACTTAAACAAGACAAAAATGCTTACCCCAATTATTTCGAACACTATGTGACGGATCTACACGCGTCCTTTCACTAACCTCTGGGGAATTCTTTTGAGCCAGCATTTTTAACCAATCTTCTCCGAAAGGCAGAAAGCATGATATGCAAATTAAGTTTTATATATATATATATATTCTTTTTAATCGCGTGTTTCGGAGTTAGTGTATTGTGAATAGATTAGAAGTGAAGTAAATTGGCAGTGAATCGTATACGTAAACAGAGTAAGAAGCCAGAAGTTGGAATATTAAGAAAGTGATTAGAATAGCTAGCAGGAAAGGTTAAAGTCACCTCAAATCAAATAGAAGAGACTGCATGAGTTCAGGTACTGTGATCTTAAATCAAGTTGATGTTTAGAAAGTTAAACTAATATTGAGGTCATTAAATACGTAAGCTCTGTATTAAGTAATAAAAGGTAGAGCTGCATGATTGAATATATTCTCATCAACGCAATCTCGTCTCTCTTCCTTTCTATTACTGATTTAAGTTATCTTATTTAGAGTGTTAATGTGTCTGAGTTGAATATAGAGATAAATAAAATAATTGAAGTTCATCATGTCGTCTGATCATTTAGTTCCTTCCACACCTCTAGCCGGGTCACAGGGAAGAAGGGTCGTGAATTCTTTATAACTATTGTAGTTAATGGCGGGAATCCTAAGCTAACACAGAAAGCTAACATGAGGACTTTGAATCTTGGTATTTAATAAGCATCTAACCTTCTACGCGACGTGTCTTTTGTGGCATCGAGACTCAAACTCATGACTCGACTGAATAATCATCGGCTTTATGCTCGCGAACGTAACCACTCGGGTTCGTGAGCTGGTAACCGTGACTACCGTTATTTAACATGTTCCAAAGACATCCTCAGAGAAATGAAAATACAGTCTAACCTCGATTTAACGAATAATAAACCCGAATTAACGAATTATTTCAACAGCCGGGGAAAAAATTTAAGTTTATGTTAGAAAAAATCGAATTTTTTTTTCATATAATATTCCTTTGTCCGGAACAGAAAAAAAAGAATTTTCTTGTGACAAATTTCGACGGTTCTGCTTGAAGAGTGTTTTTTAACTTAATAGGTGCAGATGAGTTATGAGTGTAACCTATAACCTATCGTTTGAGTTTTAAACAGAACAGGAAACTCTTTTCTTAACTCATCCCACACCACAAAGGAGAGGAATATTTTAAGATTTTAACGATTGTGCTTCATTTGATGACGGACTGCCTATTTGTGCAACTGAAGTTCAAAAAACTGGTGTTTTGTCGGAGCCAATGAAAAAAGATTCCGTTGTAGAAATTGATAATGAAACTCCTATCAAAACTGTTCTAATGCTTCACATTATTTTGAAACTGCGAAAACATATCTATGCAGCAAGATGTAAATGATACTGTATTTTCTTCTCTGTATAAAGTCGAAAAAAGAACTCTTTCGAATCAGGAACAAAAAAGTTTTTCAAACATCTATCAGTTAGTATTTTAAAATTTGCAGTTAACTGGAGCGTAAAAATTCACTGATAGTACTTTTAGCTGTTGAATAAAAAGTGTGAAATTTCTAACTATGAATATTTTTAGTGTAGTTGCTTACTGTCGAATCGTCGGCCGTGGTAGCCGAAGGATCAAGGTATCGGTTCATGGCTAGCATGTCACGAGTTCGAGCCCAGTACCACTAAAAACCCACCGTATAGGGGAGCAATGCACGTTAAGTCTGTCGAGAGCTCAAACGTCCTCCCGTTGGTGTGGTGTGGTGTGGTAGTTAGGAGAGGGGTGTGCTAGCTCAGTTGTCGTCCGCGTCTTTTGACCATGGTTCAAAATTACGCGGTTGTCGCCAAAAGCCCTCATGTAGTTGAACAGTGCGACATTTATATTCACTCACTCACTCACTATATTATTCAAACACACTCCCTTAACCCTCATCTAGAAGACAATACAATTTCTTATGAGAAATATACTTGTGTTCAGCAATCTATATGACATTCAAAAAACCTTAAGTAGTGGAGATTTGTATAATGTTAGTATTTAAATACTAAGCCTATTTAACTTAAGCAATGAAAGTTATAAATTGCTTCAATTTTTTTTTTAATCGGTGCAGTTGAAGTAAAAATAAATTATAGTTTTTAAAAAATTAAAAAACACGCTTTTATACTTAATCGAACTAAAAAGTAAAAAAATAATTCTTAATATAAGAATAAAATATTAAAGAGAAAATTAATATCATTGTGATAAAAGCGTAGGGTGCTCGATATCAATTGTTTTAATTTCTTACTAATTCTATTCCGAAATGCAGAGTTGGTGTAAAAATGTAGTACAAAGCACCCCACGCTTTTACCAAAATGACATTAATTTTCTCGTTGATAATTTTATTCTTATATTAAGAATTATTTTTTACTTTTTAGTTTAGAATTTTTCAGTTTTTTTTTTTTAAACTGTAATTTATTTTTCATTTTTTCGTTCGATCTACAATGAAAGCGTGTTTTTTTAAACTATATTTATTCATTGATTAATTAATCTTAAATGCGACATTTTCTTAGAATCTGGGATACCCATTGGCATCCTATCAGTGCGTCTATATGGCATAGATTGCAAAATGTATGAGCGTTTTCACTTTAGGGTTATAATTTAATCTTTTAGTCGCCAAATCTGGAAATAGGAAATCGTTAATCCTGATGATCCTGATCAGGACAATGGATTAAATTAATATATTGGCATCGGTTCTTGACAAGTGTGCTAATTTTCGAATTAATCTGACCTTTTAAAATGGGTAAAAATATCGAGCTTAAAGACTCCGTTACACATAGGTGAAGAATCTTATTTTATTTCAACCTCCGTACAACATTATGAACGTTTTACTTACAAATCTAATTTTGTTTCAGATGCAAGAAGAATCAAGACTATTTGTTGACAGTTCATTGTAAAGCAGAATGCTGATAGCTGGAATATATAAAGAGCTAATTTTGTAATATTTCATCATTTAATATAAAAAAAAATAAAGCTTTTATATGAAAAACATCCGTTTGCTCATTTTTTTAATTTATTTTAACTGAAAAAGTAACTGATGTTACTTAACTTTTCTCTTCTTTTAGATTGAAATATTTTTTTCATTAAAAGGAAAAGAGTAATGGGGCATGCTACTATAACTCACCAAATTTTTAAAAAAATCAAAAAGACTGCTTTTAGTTTGTTATATTTTAATGTGGATTTCTTGTTTGACTTTTTGTACAACTTTTACCAGAATTCTTTCTAAAAGGCATTAAGAATATTTGATATAAGCAAAAATAGAGAGAGAGATTTTTTAAGAGAGTTTGAACAACTCGTTATATATCAATCAGCAAAAACCTTTTGTTTTAACCTTTCACGAAACTCTTTGTTCATGAGATTCAAAGAACTTTTCTCTGTTGTATTCTACTATATATTCTTTTGTAAAAAGAATTACAAATGCTAGAAAGGTTCAAAAATAACCAATAGTTTTAGGGCTTCACTAAAAGTTAATACAGGAGACTTTTACAGAAACCTTGGAAAAGTTAATACAGAAGATACTGACTCTTTTTCTCTGCTTTTCCCTCTTTATTACTATTTTTAAAAATTTCCCTCTTACTTTAGGTTTTTTAATACTATTTTCGATTTCCTCAGTAGGAGAAAAAATCTTTTTAAAATAGATTCTTCCTTTCTTAAAAGTAAAAATATTTGAAAATAAATTTATTCAGATGCTGTATAGTATTTTCACTCTGAATCATATTGGTAGATTGATTTGGCGCGACACAGCTAAAAGGTTGCTAACCCCTGCTATACATATTAATTTCGTAGTATTATCTCAGATTTGATGTGTTTAGTGAATATCAGATCCCTTAGCTTATAATAATCAATCAGTTGTTTTCCTTGTATTAAAAATTGAACACTTCCATTATAACCATACAACTTGGAGCCTTTTTTTTTTTTGGTGAATTTTAAAGTCTCTATTTAAAACAACACGATAGCTAGAGGCGACGGACGTCGTAATTTTCAACCATGTTCATGTGACGACGACGCCTCTTGAAGTAGACTGTTAAGATCAAAACAGTAGAATCTCTATAGAATATCAAGGGATATCGAATTTTGATCAATCTTACTGTTATCACTTACTTAGAAATTTAGAAGGAAAAAAAATGCTGGCCACACAATATGAAAGTATTTCTCCCTCTTCCCTAATGCACGTAGATCGAGACAGAAGATTCTAATTCTTTTTTACTCAGTAATATAAATTCAATAGGATCCTTAGCATGATTACACTAGGCAACATGAAAATTGTTTCGGGCTCAAAAATAGTTTATTATGAAGTATTTTTGTCTGCTAAACACGAAAATCATCATAAAAACTTCAGATTAGCGCTTGTTTTCAAGAATCAGAACCCGCTATTCATAAATAGCTGTATTTTTACTCGTCTCAACTTTCTGTGTATTATCTTTCTGATATTCATTTGAGTGGGTAGATAGAAGCTCTTGCCTCAGAAACGATTTTTATTTCAACGAAAAGCGTGTAACCGCGCCAACTTTCTTCAGGTGTGTCTTGAGTCTAACCTAGAGCATCAGTAGAACAAAGAACAGGCAATAGTGCACGATTCAAATGATATTCGCTGTATTTCGTCTTACAACACAAGGTAAATCAATTCAACTATATTTAGGTCTCAAAGATAAGTGTGGTATAAGGATTTTTAGACAGCAAATAGGATGAGAACTATCGACAGTTGGTGAAAGAACTCCTACAAAATTTTCATGACCCAAGATGCAGTATGTCTCTAACGATCCATTTTTTACATTCCCATCTTGATTTTCCCCCTAAAAATTGCGGAACTGTAAGCTATGTGAACACGGTGAAAGGTTTCATCAAGATATCACAGCAATTAAACTTACACTGGTGTACAAAAGTTAAGCATGAATCGTAAAATGCGAAAAACATGGAGTAAATATTCGTAAATATATTCCAAATTTCTTACGGATATTAATTGGGTGAAGAAGAAACATTGGCTTCATGCAAAACTTTTCAGTCGACTATGTCTTGCGCGAAACACCGGTGCTTGTCGGAACGTGGAGAAACCGATTCACGCAGCATAGGCAGTTCAGACAAGTTTCTTGCAACTGCTGTGCGAAGGAACGTTGTTAACCATCAAACAAGGTGAATGATGGCACAAAGACGCCAATTGGACATGTTTACGAAAGGAAGAATCGTTGGAATGGTGGAATCCTCACGATCACAAACCGAAGTGTCTCGAATCCTGAATGTGGACCAGTCTGTGATCTCAAGACTGTAGCAGAGGTTTCAAAGAACGGGAGATGTTACCCGACAACCAGTATCAGGTCGACCAAGAGTTACAACCCCTCGCCAAGACCGATATCTGGTAATAAGTGCGCGACGTCAGAGGGGCACTACTGCAAGAACACTGGGTTCGGCGTTCACAGTCGCCACATGAATACGAATTTCGAGACAAACTGTTTACGGGAGACTCAATCGTGCTGACTTGTATGCCAGAAGACCAGCAGTTTGCATTCCCCTCATGTCTGTGCATAAACGCGCTCGTTTGAACTGGAGTTGGAAACATCAACATTGGAGTGTGGGAGAGTGGGCCAATGTGATGTTCAGTGACGAGTCCCGGTTTAGTCTGAGTCGTGATTCTCAGCGGGTAACGATATGGAGAGAACGTGGAAGACATTTTAAACCAAGAAACATAACGGAAATACATTATTTTCCATCAAGGGGAGTAATGGTATGGGCAGGCATTATGATGGACGGCCACACAGTCCTCCATTTCTGTGACACGGGGTCAGTGACTGCTCAAAGATACAGAGACGAAGTTCTTGAGCCTTATGTTCGCTTGTTTTGAGGTGTTGTCGGTCCTGACTTCATATTCATTGATGATAATGTGCCATGTCACCGAGCGGTGCTGATTGATGACTTCCTTGAAACGGAAAACATCCAGCGCATGTCGTGGCCTGCGAACTCCCCTGATTTAAATCCTATCGAGCATGTATGGGATATGCTCGGGAGACAAATTGCAGCCCTTTCTCACCCACCAAGCTCCGTTACAGAACTGAAGAGAGCTCTCCAAGAAGCTTGGAACCGTTTGAGCCCACAACTCATTCATCATCTCATAACAAGTATGGTAAATCGCTGTGCAGCGTGCCTGGCTGTCAGAGGTGACCACACGCCTTATTAAACTGCAGCATCAGTATTTATTTAATATTTTCTTTCATTTTTTTCTTTAAAGTGTGAATCCTTGCTATGCTCAGTTTTCTTTCAAACTGCTACTTTGGATAATAAAATTAATTATTATCATTCTTTTGATTTGCTTCCTTATTTTATAACCATTTTACACTCACATATCACGTTTCCCGCCATTCTGATTTACAGTTCCTTCTTTATTCACATAATTATCAATTATGCTTAACTTTTGGACATCAGGGTCGACGGGATGAATCAATGCTCGCAAACTACTGCTGGACAGGGATATCTCGGGCTTCGATATACAAGAGGCAATTCAAAAGGAAATGTTCACAGGAAATAAACTAAAAAATACTACTGATTTCTGATTATGTGAACACGGTTTCTTGAAACATGACTTATTGTATTGTATGTATTAGTAATGTTTTGTTCTTCAAATTTATGAATAAATTGCTGTATGGGCTGTTGTATATCTTAAAAACAAGAGCTATTAAATAAATTTCTTTTACATATTTGTTTTTTTAACCCAAAATTAGTAAGAATAGGCTATTTAAAACTAGGAAACAGACAAAAAGTTGTTTTTTGTTGCCTAGTATTATTAGTGTTTTATAAGACTGCTTTTATTAATTTTAAAAAGCACTATTTGTTCATTCAAAACGTTTTAACACTACTATATTTGAGTGAGAGAGTTTATTTATTAACGAGGCTCTCTTAAGCAACACAAGAGCTATTGGCAACGGACCATGAACCACGGTCAAACAACGACACTTGAGCTGTCCCCTCTCTCCAAACTACTACACCACACAAACGGTAGGACAGCCTCGGCAGATTTAACGAGCATCAGCTTCTGTACACGGTACGTCTTCCATGACATTGGGCTCAAACTCATGACCTTCAGGCTACCACAGCCCCCTAATATAATGTATTTTTAAATATTTTAACCCCTTAACTTCCGATTAAAAGATACACGATTCCCTCCCCAGTGCCACTCTCAAACACTGTGTGTGTGTCTAGGTGATTTTATTGCATTCCAAAATCTTTTGAATAGTTTTACGGATAGCAGCGCAAAGGATTGTATTCCGGAAACACGTCGTGTTCACGCCTGGGCATTTAACGTACCGGTTGAGCGAGGCGTATATATACGCCGGCGGCAGTTAAGGGGTCAAAAGAAAAAAATTGTAAGTCGAACAAGTTTTTGAAATTGATAATTTAAAACTTACATAGCTTCTTTCCCTGTATTTAAGTTTTCTTAATGCAATAACTTCATTAATCATTTAAATAAAGTGCAAGAAGCTGAAAATTTTCTTCTAATTAAAGATATTTCAATTGATTATGTACAGGTATGACACAATCGTATTTTCTTCCTCTTTCAAAATAAAAATAAATTGTGCCATTACAGCCAAGTTTCATGACAACAAGGGGTTTTTTTTTAATTAAAACATCTCACTCACTTTTATAAGGATTCCAAATGTGGACCCCAGTTAAAGTACAGATTAATAAATCGTCTTTTTTCTGATTTTTTTCATTAACTTCCTTAAAAATTTTCAAGCCTTTTTCTGTTAAAATTGAAATTTGTAAAAGAAAATTGTTTGCTTTTGTGCATTTTTTATGCATTTTGAAAAAAAATTTTACTTAGTTTCAAACCTTTGGGAGTTAGTTTTGTCGCGGTGGAAAATTTTTAGGAGAATACAAACAATTATCCCAATGCTGAGAAAATTTGGATAACTCGTAGCGGGCTATTTCATGGAGTTCCCTCTGAAACTAACGTGGAGTAATATTCTTTAAAATTTGTAACGTTTGTCGGTTCCTGCTTCCCTTTGATCCCCCTTTTCTACCCTCGGACCCGGCTAGATGCATGGAAAGAACTGAATAATCAGTAGACATGATTCACTCTAATTATTTTATTGTCACCAAAATATCAAGCAAGCACAATAATAATCCAATTAAGAAATTTGATCAGTTTGTAGAGCGCGAAGGTGAGACTCGTTAGCCTGGGGATAATAATACGGACCCTCAACTGAATCCACGATAACCTATACAAGCGCAATATAAACTACGTCGCGCACTAATAAGCTGAACTTCTATTTAAACAAGGATCATGATACCTGTTTTTTTATGAAGTTGATTCCTACAGTTGAGGCCTTGAATGCAATCCTTATCCGGATTTAATCACCATCGAGTGGTCCTCTCTTTAACTTCTTCAATTGATAAAAACTCCGATTAGCACTTAATAATTTCACGATCCTCCACTCACCAACTAACTCCCAAAACTCGCGAATATAGAATTTATATAATATACCTAATTTGCATAATCACGTTTCCTTTCTTTGTTGAAAGTTGGTTGGTAAAACTATTTTCCCAGAAGAGTCCCCAAAGGGTTAGTCATAGACACGTATAGATCCGTCACAAGTTTTACTTAGAGTTTAACTGCCACTTCCTTATAATGGAAACGTATTATGCAGATGGGTGCTAAGATATAAAGTGTGAGAAAGAAAGATGAATATGGTAATAGGTAGCTGAGTTAGTTCAGTGAGTGTTATTAACGTCGCACTATTAAACAGCATGAAGTCCAAATGACCTCGTAATTTTAAGCGTTGGTGAAATGACGAGGGTGTCATATGAGTTGGCACTCTATAACGGGTCTATCCGCGTTTTTCCTAATAATTCTCTTAAGGAAATAATTCCTTTAAATATTATGTAATTGATAACTTCCTCCCGAAGAAGAGGACGCGATATATGTAAATTATGTCATGTATTTAAGTATTAGCTTTCATATTAGAGAAAGAAAAAGAGATGTTAGAAGCTAAAGGATAGAGTGAAGATTAACGTAAAACAACGTAAAGCTAGGCGAGAGCACTTCGTAGATTATTTGATTTATATTAAGATTGACGATTTGGTCAATCAGTTGTTAACCTGTATTCGGTCGGTTTGGATTAGATTACTTTAGAAGTTATCTTCAAACATAAGAAGGTGTATTGCTTGGATGGCTAAGTGTAAGTGATCCACTTTATTATTATATCTCCAATTATCTCCTTTACTTCGCTATTACCCCATGTTTATCAATTGGTGCATTTCTTAACTTTTGTTGATGAATTTGTGTCGTAAATAAATTGTGTTGTTTTGATTATGGCTATTTTTCCTTCTAACTCTCGTACACTGATGACTGGTGAAACCCAATCATTACAACTCTCTCTCCTAACTACCTCACCACACCAACGGGAAGCCATTGATCCTTAACAGGTTTACTGTGCATCGGCCCCTTGACACAGTGGGTCTTCAGGGAGAGCAGGACTAGAACCCGCGACACTGATGTCACGAATTTGTGGCTATAATCAGCAGTGTGGAGATTTTCACTCAGAACATTACATTCGTTAGCTAATTAATTCTTTCTTGCCTAAACCCAGGCACTTATTGGGATTGATAGTGAAATCCTATTTGGAAAATTCTCGGTTTTATTTATCGTTGCATCCGATAGCTAAGTGTAATCTCGGTCATTTTAATGTTATTTTGAGAATGAGCTACAGTTCTTAGTGACTGCAAATATATCACATTAGCTATTTTTGATTTTTTAGCAATAGTTATTATTCCTTGCGACCCTTGATTGGTATTCAAATCTATTGATATCTATAAATTCATCAACTTGATCACTTGTGTGTGCTGCTATTTCCGGTGTTTAGTGTTAGGGCAACTGCTCCTATTGTAAAGTCTGTTTCGAGTCACATTCTCTCTGATACGGAACTCTCAGAGTTTGATGGTCAGACCTTAGGGAGAGGAGATGCAAACTTGATGTACTTCTATTATGTGCTTATGAATTCGATTCAAGTTTAGGAATAAACATATGGTACTATTTTAAAGGAAAGGAAGTTAAACTCTTTTCAAGTTTGTAAGATGTTCAGCAAGTCATTTCTAACTATTTTATTACTTTAATCTAGCTCTGATGGCGCATCTTATGTTAAGTTAATATAATGGAATTCAGTAAGCCTAAAGCATACTTAAAAATACATCGTTTGACATAGGAAATATTTGTGTCCATGGCTTCCATTGTAAATTAATTACTGGTTATGATTAGCCCATCTAAATTAGAACTTCTTTGAAATACTCCACGTATATTATTTTCCCCGCAGTCACACTCTCCTTGTAGGGAACTAAATTTTGCAGGTAAAGTTGCAATACCAGTATGAACTTGAAAAAAAAAAGATGAGACGTAACCAGGGTCACCAGATAGTTGATTTTATCACCCTTGGCGAGACAAATTGGAGGGGGGGGGGATATGATATTGCTACGGAACCCTCAAGAAATCTCTGAGATTTCTAACATTTGTCTATTCCTACTTCCCTCTAATCCCCCTTGTCTATTCTCGGACCCGGATAGATGTGTGGAAAGAACTGAATAATCAGTCGACATGATTCACTCTAATTATTTTATTCTCACAAAATATCAAGCAAGCACAATAATAATCCAATTAAGATTGTTAATCAATACTAAGAGCGTGATGGTGAGACCCGTTAGCCTGGGGATAATATTTACGGACCCTCAACTAATTTCTACGATAACTTATACAAGCTCAATTTCAACTCCGCCGCGCACTACAAGTTATCCTCAAACTTCTATTTAAATAATGCTTACAATACCTGTACTTTTGTAAAGTTGAAGTCTTACTGCTGAGGCCTTGAACGCTTATACTTGATCAAATCCGATCCGATTGATCCTCACTGGGAAATCTTCAACTAACACTTTTATAAACTTAGATCCGCTCTGCAATAACTCATGAACCTCCACTCACTCTCAAAACTGAGAATACAGAATTTATATAACAAACTTAATTTGTATAATCACGTTTTCTTACCTTCGGTGAAAGTTGGTCGAGTAAAATGTTTCTGTTGTGATATAGTCTATATAAGCTAGTAACAACCTCCGCACCATGGTGATCATTTTGGTGTAGTGGTTAAGTTACTCGGTTTCGGACCCAAAGGTCCCGGGTTCTGTCCTGTCAGAATAAGAACGCGCCACGTCATTTGGTTGGTGACCCGGACGTGATCCCCCCAAAAAAAGAGTCCCCAAGGTGTTAGTGGAAGGAACCATATAGATCCGTCACAGATTGACCCTTCTGGAAATTTCCATGAGGCTATATCTAGGATCTTTAAGACAAAAATCAGTCGAGATCAAAGTTTGCTCATACTTTAACTACGATGTGATATGTATAAAACTAAGGTTTTATCTTATTTCAGCTGATTTGCTTTGAAGATGTGCGTATTTTTATTCACTAAAGAACAAGTAAATTTGAATACTAATTTATTTCATTTATCCCATATGCTCCAAATCACAAAAAATTGTCTGTTCATTTATAAAATAATATGTTTGAAATAGTATATTATACCATCGATCAATTTCTTCAAATCAAAAGACGTTACCAGGTACATTGATATGTAGCCAAAAGAGGAAAACCTTTCCTGCAAATGTTACAAATAAATAATAACGATGGCAGAATTTGTCACCGTTTTAATATTTAGAGAAATCCGTCGACGGAAAAGTACATAAGTAGGGTTGAATATAATTTTTTCTTTTGCGAATATTTTTCATTAGTTGAATATATAACTCGATGAAAGTAGTACATATTTTGTTACTTTTACCCTATGTTTGAAATTTTATCTAAGTGTGAATTCGATTTTTTATAAGTTCTCTTACTGGTAGATAAAAGAAAATAAATATTTTTATCCGAATTAAAGCTAATTTTTAATTTGAATTTAAGGTTATTACTAAAACTCCAGAACTAAAAACTGTTAAAATAGTACTTAATTTAAAATCAACTGGTCCTGTCATGTGATAAATTCATACAAGGATGAATTTTGACAAAGTATCGAGTCCTTATTAATTTTTTAAATTTCTTATGGAAGTTTTGGGAGAGAGTTCTTGAGAAAATAACAAGATATGTGCTTTCATTATACAAAACAATTTATAGTGAATAACTATTGAATCTTTATGAATAATGTAAATGTTTTGAGGGGTAGTTATATTTGTTTCCTTAAAATTGGATACTTTGAGGTGTTGATTCGTATTTTAATATGAATGTTTGTGCGGGATCTATACGGTTCCTTCCACTAACTCCTTGGGGATTCTTTTAGGGAAATATTTTACTCAACCAACTTTCACCGAAGGTAAGAAAACGTGATTATGCAAATTAAGTTTATTATATAAATTCGGTATTCGCGAGTTTTGAGAGTTAGTGCGTGGAGGATTGTGAGTTATTGCAGTGCGGAACTAAGTTTATAAAAGTATATATTGAAGATTTCCCAGTGAGGATCGGATTTGATCCCGTCAAGTATAAGCTTTCAAGACCTCAACAGTAGGATATCTACTTTACAAGAATACAGGTATTGTAAGCATTATTTAAATAGAAGTTAGAAGATAAGTTGTAGTGCGCGGTTGAGTTGAAACAGAGCCTGTATAAGTTGTCGTAGAAATCAGTTGGGGGTCCGTAATATTATCCCCAGGCTAACTGGTCTCACCTTCGCGCTCTTAATTTTGATCAACAATCTTAATTGTACTATTATCGTGCTTGCTTGATATTTTGGTGACAATAAAATAATTAGAGTGAATCATGTCGACTGATTTTTCAGTTCTCCCCACACATCTAGCCGGGTCCGAGAGTAAACAAGGGGGATTATAGGGAAAAAGGAACAGGCACACATTACATGTTTTACTTTGTTCGGGATGTTAACTATGAGCTATGATGATCGATACTGGGTAAATCTATATATATAAAAGAGATAAGTGACTTTCATTCATTCATCAAGAGATCTCAGAAAGTATTAGACCTACAGACTTGAAATTTGGTAAGTATGTTCCTTTTGGTGAGTAGAGATCCGTTAACAGGTTTAGCGGATATTGACTCCTAAAGGAGGTTACTTGGTGTTAAGATGGAGTTATAGGTGAAACTTTTTTGAGTTGTTAGACCTATATAGACCTGGAATATGGCAAATATATCTGTTTTGTTGCACAAATAGTACTAAGAATGGATTTGATGGAAATCGAGTCTCAACGGGGCGGGGGCGAGACTATTATGGGCTTATAGATAAAAGTTCGTTTATCAACTGTTAGACCTAGGAACTTGAAATTTGGAAAGCATGTTTTCTTTGTTGTATAGAGATCCGCTAAGTATGGGTTTTGCGTAAACCAACTATGCGTTTGGAATAGGGGAGGATAAGAAAATTATACTTCCATTTGATACATTCAAGATAAAAAGGTAAAGGTTATAAGAATGTTTTCATCGTAGAAGTAAGTTTAAAGCTAGGAGAGTTGGATATCAACACTTTAAAAAGAGCATATTGCCACACAGTGTCATAAAATTCCCATCGAAGCTAGCAGATAACCCATGGTTTTCCATAAAAATAAAATGTTTTATCGAAATTGTATGTAAAGAATTAGATTTTCTTTTGCAAACAGGACCGTTTGCTTAAGTGTATAATAATGATGATACAACTTAAATGAAATTAATTTCTCAAATAACCAAACAAAGAATTGCACTTTAAAATTCATTATTTATTTAAATAATGAATCACATTTTAGAAACAACTGATCAAATTCTTGACGAAGACTTTCCAACTGGTCAATACTTGTCAACTTTCCAGTTGTTTAGTTGTTTCTGGGAATCGTCCATATCCAGCTCCCAAAGTCTGCTTTTCAATAAGGCTAAAATAAAATAAAAAAAGTCGAAATGATTAAAATGTACCAATAAAAGAAAATTCCCTTGAAAATCAATAATTCTTAATATTCTTAAAATTATGGAATAGAGTAAAAGAAAAACCTTATTTCTTTAATAATAAAAACTGTGAAATATAACTTCCTTCAATCTATCCTTCTCCCATCCAAGATTTAGAAAAACATAAAATAATATTTATAACCCGTTCAGTACCAGGCGATTTTTCCTGTTAAGCCTAACTCTATGTAAAAATTCATATAAAACCATTATTGTAATAAAATAAACCAAAATTTATAGCTTACTAGCTGGTATACCCGTTCTTTGCACAGGCGAATTGAAAAATTAAACAGTACACATTGAAGGATAAAGAAGTTTTTGATGAGTTAAATTTACGTGAATTGCAAAAACAAAAAAAAGCTTTTTGCATATCTCAGCTGAACAAAAAATCATATTTGTAAAATTTTAAGTCTGTAGTTTTAATAGCTGATAAAAAGGATATTTTTTTATTCATAACGCCCCCCGTAACTCCCTTGTGGGTCGATTTTTGAAAGAACCTTCCTAAGCTGATCTCTGCTCATCAAAAATAACATTTTAATACAAATTTTGTGTAATGAAAGCATAAAATAGTAAATAATTTTTTCTGGATGTGTAATACGTTAATATTGCTTTCTATTGTATTTACACTCATGTCCATAAATTAAGGATAATGAAGTTCAGGCAAAGAAAGAGACAGAAGCAAAACAAATTTGACTTATTTGTAAAGTCTATTTATTAAACAAAAGGTAAAGAGCAAAAAAGATGCTATATGTTTGGCACAATTATTAAAAATTGCGAATTTTACTCCCTGGAGCAAATTTCAAAAAAGAACCTACTTACAAAAAACAGTATAACATGGTTAGTATGATGGTTAATACGGAGTATGTCTCCCGGACGATGCAATATAGGCTTTAAAACGCCTACGCATGCTGAGTATCAAATTATCAATCTGTTCTTGGGGAATATTACACCACTCATCAAGCAATGCCCTCCGAAGTTCCGGTAGACAGGTGGGAGGAGGTTGACGGGCTGCAATTCGTCGGCCAAGCATATCCGACACATGCTCTATTGGATTCAAGTCCGGTGAGTATGCTGGCCAATCCATACGGGTGATATCCTCTGATTGAAGGCATTCGTCTACAATGTTTGCACGGTGAGGATGGGCGTTGTCATCCATAAAGAGAAATTCAGCACCCATGGCGCCCGAAACAAACGTACATGTTGTTCCAGAATGACATCCCGATAGATATGGCCTGTCATTGTTACATTCTGAACATGCAGGTCAGTTCTGGAACCAAGAATAATTCCTCCCCAAACGAGCCACGACTCGTCGGAAAACATCACACAAGACCACTGTTGCGGTATCCACAATGCATGCTCTCTACTCCAGGTTAATCGCAGGCGGCAGTGAGTTGCGGTAAGGGTTGACATCTGACAGGCCTACGAGCATATAGACCAATGTGCCCTAAGCGTCTGTACACGGTCTGCCTTGAAACTGTCATACCGGTAGCTGAAGAGAGCTGACGAGATAGGTCTGATGCTGTGCTCCGTCTGTTTCTTTTGGCAGTAACTGCCAAATACCGGTCCTCATTCGGCATTGTAACTCGGGAGCGACCTGTGCTGTAACATCTACTCACATTATCCTCATCTTGGAATCGTTGCCAAAGCCTGGAGATGACACTCTGGACGATTCCAAGTTCCTCGGATACTTCCAGCTGGGTACGTCCACATTCCAGTCGTCCAATAAATCTACCACGTAAAAAATCCTCCAAATTTTTCCTTTGTGCCATAACTATGCGGTTATTGCACTGAAAGGCTTTTAAAGCGCTTGTGAACAATTTTACTTCTTTGCCACCATTCCTTATATACCCCTCTCTTACACTCTCATCATTGTGACGTACTATCCGCGCCATCTGGTGGTTTCCTGTAATTTGCATATTCTTCTTCAAGATGTTTGTGATAATTCTACAGGTGAAACTTTTATTTTAGAGTTTAATTTCTTTGTGATTCTGAATTATCCTTAATTTATGGACATGAGTGTATTTTATGTTAAAATTGTAATATTCGCAAGCAATGCCGTTTCTTACATTATAATGACGATTCTCTCAATAAAAACATAGTGAAATGTTGGCGATAGAACCAAGTTGGCATCACTTCTGGTGACCATGTTGGCAACTTGGCGATTGATTTAACGGAGCAGAAGTTGATGTGCTGTAGCACCACCTGGTAGGAAGCTGCACTAAAGAGGAGAGCACAAAAACCTTCTCCACAAAAAAATACATTAACATGCCAATTTCAAAAGTGATCGATTGAACGGTGTTGGAGTGAAGCGAGATCATATATATACAAACTTTCATTTTTACATGTATAGATAATCATGCCAAATTTCATACGTTCCAAAACCCAATCTCACTTATGATACCATATTCTTTGAAGTGATCACATACATGTGATCATGGTCCTGAAGGGGTTAAAGTAGATCAACATGTTAAAGGTACTTTAAATAAAGACAATTAAAAAATGTGCTGTATTTTTTACTAAAACTTTTAAAGTAATGTTAATGCAATTTACTCATTAATTCGTGTTCCAGGCGTCGTCTACCATTGCGTTATATTTAATAACTGGAATATGCGTTTGCATTTTTTTTTTTTTTTTTTTTTTTTTTGCACGATCTGTCGAAGTTTAGGTTTACTGAAGCTATCGCAGTCGTGTTTCATATTCTGCGTTAATTTGCTTCTCTATTTTCTTTTTGTTGCTATATACGTTAAGAAATATTTTTAACTTGAATTCTTTATTCATAATGGCATTAAAATGTTTATAACCATGTGAGAAACTGCTACACATTTGTAACTTTAAAATTTAGGATCCGTTCTTGCTTAAATTTAGACTTAAACGTCGAATCTGTTGATATGACAATAAGTGGTTCCTTCTCCTTTATTGACAAACCTTCTGATTCAACCATTCAGGTTTGAAGCGCGTGACTTTTACGAAATTTAAGATTTTATTTTACTGATAAAATATATTTATTCAATCCCTACTATTAGAGTTTCCAATATCCCAGTATATATCTTGTTCAAATTTTCAGTCGTTAATAAAATACATTTTAAAGCGCACATTTGAGCTGAAATTTTATATACATGATTATTTTAGATCACAATACGGTAATTTAATTATAATTAATAAAAGTTAATGGATTAAAACTCATTATTCAAAGAATTACAGATACCGCCACATTGGCATCATTTTTGGCAACTTATCGACCATTTTGGTGATTTGTGTCAAAACTTGGAAAGGTTTTTTTCTCATATTTTAAAGCGATAATTTGAGCAGAAATTTTCTATACACTAAATTGTTTTTGTGACAATATGATAATTTAATTATAATTAATTAAAATTAATTATCTGAAACTAATTATTTAAAGAATTGCAAATGCATTCATGTTGGCTTCATTTTTAGCGACTTGAGTCAAAACTAAAAGTTTTTTTCCCTCACTTTTCAAAGCATTCAGTTGAACTGAAATTTTTATACACGATTGTTTTGGATGACAATACGATACTTTAATGATAATTAATAAAAATTAATTGTGACTTAATATTGTGATTCCGTCATATGTATATACATGTTTATATTAATTGTAATTATTTGATTAAAAATAACTAAAATAATATTTTTCTTTGTTGACCTAAGTAGGAATTGACTTAATAGAATATTTTATATTACTCGTTTATACTTATTTTTACATGCAAACTGTCTTTAACCATTCTATCTATTATAAAAATTAAAATTTTACTGAAACTTTGGTGCTTAGATTCGAGCAAGTAGTTATAATTTATGGAATCTCTGTCAAAG
The DNA here is from genome assembly GCA_019973975.1 of Trichonephila clavata. Lineage (NCBI taxonomy): Eukaryota > Metazoa > Arthropoda > Arachnida > Araneae > Nephilidae > Trichonephila > Trichonephila clavata. The sequence continues at coordinate 37,995 of BMAO01021689.1, forward strand.
CTCCAGGGAGCCCTAGAGTTCCTTTGAATCCAGATTGGAAACCTCTGATCAATTTAACTCATGTTTCAAATAAACAAAAACATTTAAGTTTGATTCACTTGAGGTTTAATATGTAATTAGAGTATTTACAAATTCAAAAAAAGAATTATTCAACAGATTGAACAGTGAATGAAAATTTTATATTGAAAACATTATTATGAAGAACTAAATGCTAAAATTACGAACAAAAGGCTGATATTTCACTAGGTACCAGTAATCTAAGGCATCATCAGGATTTATAATGATTATCAAATTTATTTTCAATATTATATCATAGAACACACATGTACCGACTAGTATTGTCAGATGCATTCAAAGAATGGGAAAGAGAGTTTTATTAATTCATAGTTTTTTTTACGTCTCGCAGCAAAGAACCCCGAGTGCTATTGGCGACGGACCTCGTAATTGTGTACCTCGGTCAAGTGAGGAGGGTGATACCTGAGCTAGTACCCCCTTCTCCAAACTATCTCACCATACCAACGGGAGGGCATTATAGTGAAATTCTTCTATTTTCACATTCTATTTAATATTTTGCTTAGTTATATGCAATTAAAAATGTGCTTTTTTTAGGGGGGGGAGGGTAGTATTTTGGGCAAAAACATTAACCGCTTAAGGGGTTAATTTGAAAAATAAAACCTGCATATAAATTTAAAAACAAAAAAAGGTGGGAACACTTAAACTTGAAATAGTCTTGAATATGAATGAACTTCGTTATGTCTAATATATAATAAATTAATATCACAATTAAGAGCTGAGAGTTATATTAACGCCGCGCCCTATAAAACAACACAAGAATTATTGGTGATTGACCTCGTAATTTTCAACCTCGTTCAAGTGACAAAGACATCACCTGAGATGGCATTCCCCTTTCCAAACTACCACACCCCTGAGAGGGTATCGACACTTGACAGATTTAAACTTCAACTACCCCCTCCAGACGGCGAGTCTTCAGTGACCCCCTGGACTCTAACCCGCAACACTCTGTGGCCGCAAGTTCGTTCTTATAACAACTACGCTACCGCAGCCGCCTTATAATTTGGAAATAGAAATTCAAAGCCAAAAATGTTTTTTTAAAGTACAATAATATATACCTTTTGATGTTTATCCGTAAAGGGGTAAATCGCCATCACGTTCTCGTGAGTACAATCCAACCTTGGCACCTCCTAAGGACAGACCAGAAATATCAGTATCTCGAGTTTCTCCGAATGGTCCTCGCCTGACGGTCTGTTCCCTTCTGTATGCTCCAACGTCAGCTCCACCTAGAGAAGCAGCGTATTCGTCATCGCCGCCCCGGTGATGGAAAGGTAATAGTATTGGGTGGAGGTATCGTTGGGCAGATGCCACAGCCAAGACGGCGAAAAGGAGAACAATCTGAAATAAAACAATATATATATATATACAGAGAAAATTCTTTAAAACAGAGCTGAGGGGACAGAAACTTTTTTTCGTGTTAAATGATATTGCAAAAAAAAACATATATTTAACAAAATTACGTTTATTAGAATACATTTTTACAAAGATATGTATATATGCCTGTTTTTAATAAGAACCAATGAGACAAAAGCATTCACAAAAAGTTAATGTAATTTAATGGAATGTAATAACCATTTGCTTAGTCATTACATAGCTTCTCTAGCATTAAAGTTCCTGATATGGGAGCATTCTAAGACAGTGCTTCTCAAACTTTCAGCATTTGCGACCTAATTTTCTATCATAATTTGCATCGTGCCCCCCCCCTATACAATAACATTGTATTGATTGCAATAATAATGCAATTTGATACTAAAACTACAATACGACTTTAATTACAAACCTTGTAGTAGCAGGTGTTGAGGAATGAAAGAAGGCAGATGAGCTTGGGTATGTTATTCCTGTTTCAACGGAACTTCGTTGAGAGTAGTGTATTTAGTTCTATTTGTCAGAGAAATTATTTATGTGTATATTTTTAAGTTCAGATTAGTATCTTTTATGCTGTTGTATCAGGCAAAGAAAGAATCTAATGATGGATTTAATAAGTTGCCTTAGAACTGTAAAACCAGCTAGGGAAATGTTAAGAGAGAAACGGATTGAACGGAATAAAGATGTTTAGCATTTTCACCTTCTGAAATGGATGTCAACTTATCTTATTCATAATATGTTTAATTATGGTGTTGTATTTTCTTATTTGTTATGTCAGAATGGTTTTTTTTTTGTTTACTTTCAGAAATTAATATTTTTTTTTAAATAATCTTTTATTTTTGATTTTCCGAAACACTCGCTCCCCCCTTGTAGGGTTATCACGCCCCTCTAAGGGGGTTCGCCCCACAGTTTGAGAAACACTGTTCTATGATCTCGTTTGCTTGAACCAGACAAGTAATCTAAATCCTCCTGCTTGGTCGTTCTTATCCGTTTTCTCTCTGGCTCAAACTTACTCCCTTCACACATTTCCATAATTTGCTCTCATTTTCAATTCCTACTATTTTTTCACTCTCTCTAAATATATCGTTCAAATTTTCAATCGTTAATATAATACTTTCTATTCATCCATTAGAGTTCAAATAATTTTTTTAAACTTGTAGTGGAGGATACTTGATGTTAATTCAGTCTTTTCAAATATTAATTCATTAATTAAATTTTATTACAACTAGCTGCAACAGAAGGCGGCAGTACGTTTTTCTAACAAAGTTGGAATTGACGTCAAAAAAATTTTTTATGTTACTTGTTTTAATTATTGTTGATAATGTAGAGTTAGAGCAATACCAAAATCTTTATAGGTTTCCGTTTCAAAATCTTTATAGATTTTTCGTCTCTCTATAGCCTCATCTTTATTTTAATCGAAATTTGGCAAATAACAAATAGTTTCTTACACTTAAAATACTCTATATATTATTTTATGAATATAGTAGACTGATTCTGTATCATTTGTAAAATAATGTACAGTCATTTACTAAACAATACTCAGCTTAAAGAAATGTATCTTCATTAGTTTACATATCAAATACCGTAATTCAGTAATACTTACGAGGAATTTCATGGTGGCAAATTGAAGGTGGGCGGCTTCAACAAGAGGCAATGTACTGTGAGAGAAGTGACTGTGGATACAGTTCAATGATTTTGTGAGCCTTTTATACTACCCAAATGTGGTAAAAATTTCGCTGAATAAAGGATTTTTGGTTTCAGTGAACAACATGAAAGCATTGCAATTGATTTCAATTGTTTAGTTTTTGCAATGGAAGCATCATTTTATCAATTGTATTATTGTATCTCTTTTCCATTACAAAACGATTTCAAATGATTCTGTCTTTATTATGAAACGTCATTTTCACTATTTGTTATATTTTCATTTACCAAAGCAAAGCGCTTTGATCTTATTCAATTTGTAATTTTTTATTAAAACATTTAATTTATTAATTCCTTAGACTCAAGAAAAAAAATTAGTTTTATGTGTAATCCGCAAATAGTTTATAAATGTTTTGCATTTCTGGATATGAATTTAAAAATCTTTGCTTTTGGAACTGTGTCCTGTCTAGTGGGGTTTTGTAGTATAGCTCAAGAAATCTTTGCTAACGTTCCCTGAGCATTTTTGTTTATCTGTGTGTTAGCAATAACTTATAGAATGATTTTGAGCATTTTTCTTTAATTTGTGGGCAGAAATTATAATATTTCTTAGCGAAAAACTACTATTGTATAAATGAAATTCAGTAAAATTCAAGTAGTTTTTATATTGTATCCATTAAGAAACAGAATGCCTTTATTTTACAGCTTTGTACTTTTTTTCAGACCTCTAAATGTGACGGATCTATACGCGACTCTACTAATTCCTTTGGGATTCTTCTGGGGGAAAATATTTATTTTCAACCAACTTTCACCGAGTAAGGAAGCTTGATTATGCAAATGAAGTATATTATACAAATTCTGTATTCGCGAGTTTGAAGAGTTGGCAAGGGAGTTGGTGAGTTAGTTTGTTAGTTGAAGAGTGAAGGATCGTGGAATTATTAAGAGTATTTGGTGTTTATCCATGAAAAGGATTACAGAGAGTGGATCAGTCGACAGTGATTAAATCCAAATCACGAGTTGTTGTTCGTTTCATTCTGGGATACATACAAAGACGAGAGATAGATGTACAGTAACATTCAATACAATCACAGAAGAATATAGACTGTATTACAAACGATGATCCGAGCATAGAACAGAAGCGTTGCGCTGCGCTGCTTTCCATTCGAATCGGGAATCCAATTCAGGTGATAGTCCAACTACTTTCCCAGAAGATACATCCATGCCTTATTCGAGATTCGAACCCAAGCTCACTCGATTGCAAGCCGAGTGTCATAACCACCATACTGGCTGGTGGCTGTATAATTCGAACCAAAGATAGCATCCATTTTAAGCCATTTATTCAGAGCAATTTTCCTTTTGGAGAATTATTTTAGATTTCTAAGATATTTCTGTTTAATACATGAGCTATAAATTTAGAATGTCATGTTGCATCAATTTTTCGAGCTTACGTTACTCTTTCTTTGTGTGTCTGAAGGCTGGGTGATTATTGGATCTGAATATTTTATTTGTGTATTTTCGTGTACTTCAAGAGTCGTACAGAGACCCTCAACCCCATATCTGGTGAACTGTAGCGAAGATAGATGGCTGAAAATGGATTTTTCTCTATCTGCTTAACGATTATGATAATGCAGATTGATGACAGTATTGTTTGAGTGCAGTTATTGATTGTATTGTGGGATCGTGAAAAAACTTTGTAGAAGATCAGCCTAATAGGGAACCCCTGGTGAAGTTGTTCTGTGTTTGAATACATATTGCATTAACGATCTATAAATAAAATATTTTAAAAGCAGAAACTTATCACTCGTATTATAACCAGGTATGGGATGATATTTTTATTATGTACCAAAGAGTTAAACGTGCTACAATTGGTCAAAGACTTCGCGATTATTTAGAAAAATTGCAACAGTCAGTTTCCTTGTATTAGAACGGGACTTTATGTGCTCGACAATTTTGAGAAATGGGTGTAACGTAGAAGATTTTTCCTGAAGCAGTATTTTGTTAAGGGATTTACTGTTGAAAAAATGATTGCTCCTTTTATTTATAGTATAATTTTTCCAAAAAGTTTTCTAAGTATAAATAGTAGGTAATTCGATTGGTAACTATTAAGATGGATAGAATCTCACTTTTGTCTTAGTAATGGGTATGGTGTGATTGCTGCGATACATCATGGTTGAGAGAAATAGCTCAATTCTAAAATATCTTTCATTAGGTTTGTTAGTATGAGTATGACTTAGATAAGGAATATTTCATTATTTTCATTTCTAACAAGGGTTGTTTTGATTTTATGCTGGTAGCCACCAAAAATTCAAATCTATAAAAAGGCGTCCAAACAGCACGAAATTTGTATTCGGCATGTATATCGCGATGGAATATAAATCTGATTAGAATCTCATTGCAGCTGCGCATTATATGGACACCTATAGCGATTTCAATTAACGCTATATGAAAGGGGAGATACCATTTTGATTAACTGCAATTGTGCTGACGCAAAACTAAGAGTAGTTTTGCGTCAGCAACTTTAATACGCCGCCTCGGAGTCATTCGAGCAAGTTTTTTAAGTTCCATAGAAAAAGAATTGTTGCTTACAGATGCTTCAAATTATCTTTCTGAGAAATCAGTATGTTCTTTATATCAGTATGTTATGTATGTATTACCTTTCTGAGAAGTCAGTGTTGAATGTAACAAGGAAATAATAATGTGGGTCTGTTCTCTATGGATGCAGTAAGGAATAACTGATCAACAGCAACAGCTACGTAGCACAACTATACATGATGACAGGCAAACGGCGCGCATGATACAGTGATGTATCACTCTACCATATCAAAAGCCCCCTCACAACTAAAAATGTCTGTTGGACGCCGAATGGGGCCCATACATAATATTCGACATATTTTGAAGTACGGTGGTATTCTTGAAAGGAATCCTTTATTCAGATCACGTTTGTCTCTAAACAACAGGAGTTTGTTCTATATGTCTATAATGGCATATAGAACACTGGGCATTGTCAACCGAAAGACACGACACCGTTTTTACTGATAAATTCCTTTTCTGGCAGTAACCGCACGATGGTCGTTTTAGAGTATGAAGACACTGAAAAAGATTTGATTTTTTTTTATCAATATCTCACTTTGGAGTCACATTATGGTTATTAACGATGGATCTAGTAATTCTGAACCATGGTCAAGTGATAAGGATGACACTTGAGCTGACAACCCATTTTCCAAACTTCCACGCCATACTAATATGAGGACTTCGAACCTTAGTAGATTCAATATGTATCAGTGGTAGGCCATTACTCGATAACGCCTTCCACATTGGTTATCGTGGAGGGGGGATGCTGAACTATAACCTTTAGCATCACCATAGCAGACGGTATTATAGTTCAAGGTGGGGTATCAGAGGAAACTTCCACACCCTCCAATTATGGATTGCAGGTAAAATGATCAGTTCGCACTATATCTACAAGGTCTTAGAGCTTGTTGTTCTCCCTTATCTTCAGAGCTTGCCTACGGCCATATTCCTTCAGAATAATGGTCGACCTTTACGAGACACGCAATGTTCAAAACTTCATGCAATGCTCAAACCAGGTTCCATTGCTGCTATTCCCCACTGTTTTCCTAATATATTGCCAATCGATACAGTCTAGTCGATGATTGGGGAACGATTAACCCAGCATATACCACTAATTGCGACTTTTAATCTGCTTTGGAAATGTGAGGAGGTAACATGCGCTTGATCCCAACAAAATATCAAAACCTCTTCCATTCAATGATGAGGCTTATGTTGTAAATTAAATATTAAATGTACAGATGGCGCTGCAAGTCATTCGATAGATGTGCACTTCGTTTGGCTTGTAGAGTCAGAGTCATGTAATGTTCTTTGTGCTGTGTACTTGTCTTCCGTGTTGTCCACGAAATAAACAAAAATGTCAAAAGATGGACTGAATTATTGAATTGAGAATGAAAGATGCAATGGAAATATAATCGTCGAACTGACCCTGGAAATTTAGATCTAAGGAAATATAAAAGCTTATAACAGTGGTTGTGTATCTGTGGAGGGCATTCAATACTGATTTCATTGTTTTTCTCACGTTAGAGAAGGCTATATTTCCAATAATTTCACTTTATAGCTTGTGCTATCTCTCTGGCCTTTCCTGGTGTTGTATTTAGGATGGCCAGCAGTGTATTACCATCTTGTATTTTTGGAATAAATCATTAAAAATAGAATTTCGACAGAATAAGAATTTTAGCACATTAAGAGATATTGATAAGGAATTCAAATCAAAGTTTCAACATACCTCACTTTATTCCCCAATTCGATTCGAATTAGATAGATAGTATAAGAAAAAATGTGAGATTTATTAAAAAATTTTTGTTTTCTATATAAATGCGAATGATACGAGAGATATTTGTGTCTGATTATGGATTTAAAATGTACACTTCTGGCCACACAAAATGCAACACCCTGAAGGAAGCATGCAAACCATGTGAAATTTACATCATGCGTTGGCAGTGATGAAATTTGCAAATCATTAGCATTATAGAGCAGACGTACATCACGGGCAACCCTAGCGCCCTCACAAGCGCTATATAAGGGGAAAACAGATTGACGATTTGTAGTACGGGAATTATTGTTTTTTTTTTCGTGCTTTTTTTTCTTTTGACTAAGCTGTTTACCTATACCTCGTGGAAGATATCGAGCATCTTTTAACTAAGTTTCTGAATTCGACTGAGGAAGAAAAGTAGCCAGTAAGAATTGCGGATTATCCTTCAGAGAAATCGGTCAGCGTGTACGACGAAACCAAGCAACTGTGATGCGAATCTGCCATCAATGAATGCAGGAGGAAACGACGGACCAACGGAGCCGATCGCACCCACTTTGATGCACCACTGCCCGCGATGACAGGTGGATTGTGCGCATGGAATTGATGGATCACGCAGCCACATCGCGAACTATAGAACATTAGATTCAATCGGTTACGCATCATTCGGTGTCAGCTCGTACCATTCGACATGGGATGTGTGATTTTACTAGACTGTTGTTGATGAAGCGCGTAATTTTTGTATGATATTAGAGATCTTCTCACATGAATATTATCTCCTTTTTTCGCTTTCAGAAATTCTCTTAAGGAAGCAAGTTTTTTTTGTGATATTTTGAGGGACAAATTCTTATATATGCTTAAATATCCTAATTAATTTTTCATTAAAATAGCTATGATATATTTTTATTTAGACTTGCACATTTTAAACTTTCATGTGATGGTAAGAATATTTTTTAAGAGAAGACATGATTAAAAAAAAGTTTTAGATAACATCTATTTTTAATTGTTTAGATCTTTTCAATTGTATCTTCGATTGCATGATTTCGAAAATAGATTTTTAAATTATAGTACTTATAAAACAAATAATTATTCCCAAATGAAAAAAGTACAATTTAATGTTATTTTAATACTATGGTAACGTTTAGATGTGTTGCTACACTCTTTTTCAATATTTAGACTACAATTTACCCAATTTTCTATTTATCATTCACTATGTAATGGGTTCTATTAGGGCTTCCACTTATCTTCTTGGGTAAAATATTCTTTTTAACAGTGAATTTAGTTGAAAACCCGTTTATCGTTGAGAGGACTTGATTTAATGTAAATGCAAGCTTCTCTATTTAAGTACTAGTCGTAGAGTAGGTGGTTTGATTGTTGAAAATTGACTTTAAGAAGAAAGCATTGTTTGAGCGACTTGTGGTCCTACTATTATTAATACAAGAAGAAGAGATAAAGAGAAAGTGAAGCCATCCACCTTACGGCTGATGATTAAGCAAGTCTTTCAGCAAGATCGTTCAGGAAAATAGATAAGTGCTCGTATTTATATATTATAAGATTAATAAGGTTGATTGCTTCTCGGGTTAAGTTATTAAGAGTGCATTCTTACTAATTCTCATAAAGTCGGATAAGGTTAAATCAAATAAAAGTTTTTAACTTGAGAAATGTCTGATTCTTACTCGAACCCTCTCACCCCGCGATCGAAGAATCGCGACAACTATTTATACTTCATTTTTCCTGAACTAGTTATTTTGGAATCTTCCCTTAAGAAAATTATTCCATACTTTTTATTTAAACATTTGCAATTGGATTGAGGTGTCATAAATTTTAAGGAATTTAAACTACTTATAAAATGACTATCAACGAATGCAATGCTTTCGTTTCAAATCTGTCTTATAATTATAATCTGAGTAACCTTCCTTTATTTGTTCTATAAAATAATTTTGTCATTAAATATTCATAATAATACATATGAATTATTGATTTAAATTATTCTAACATATTTCCATTTGGTATCGTGTGGCTAGGAAAAATTCAGCTATATATCCCCAAAACTAAAATTCCAACCAGACTGTTTTCGAATAAATTCTTAAACATAATATGTTTATGTAAACAATTCTTTCCTCAAATGAGATGAGACGCATTTCATTCCACAGCAAATATAATAATGCCTTAAAAAAACCATTCCATGAACTTCAATCAAAATTTCTTCGTTTAGTCTCGCAACTAAGAGTTTTTATCTTGATGTTCTTCCATTACATGTTCATAAACTATTCAAACGATTTTTAAATATCATTTTATTAGCTGTAACTATTTTAAATTTATCTTTATTTAAGTCCCTTAATTGTTTATCTTCATTATTAAAACAGAATTAAAGAATCTGTATTCACATTCATTCTTAATACTGACATATTTTATACTATATATTTGAATTACTGTCTAATTTACATGATTTATAAGCATCTTAAATATTTAATCTTTCCATGGTATTTTAACAGAAAATTGTTTTCATAAATTGTATTGTTTAAATATCTTAATCTAATGATTTTGTAAGATGATTTCCTTTTTCATGTATTGGCTTTGTGGTTAAACCCAAAAGAACAATATTCACTCAATTACATGTTTAGCGTCAACATAAACAAACATGGCGCGGAATTTAGAATAATTCGTTCAAGCCTTATAGGGGAAAAACAAAAGCTCTACAGAGAAGCTTTGATTGTAGAATAAATTTCATCATTCTTAATGTTGGTAGACATTTCCAAACATTTTTTTCAGTTAAAATTTATGTCATTCTAAATGGTATATATATATATCTTTTTTTTTTTTTTTTTTTTTTTTTTTTTTTTTTTTAACAAAATCATGCAAGATTTGATAGTATTTTAAGATTATATAGAAATTTTAAACTATTTTCTTTGGTTTAAGAAAATTGTTTTATAATTCACAAAATGGACGTAGTGACAAAAATCAAATTCATGTAAAATGTACAAATATAAATGAACAAGTAAATTCGGTGTACGTAATTCCTTAAAATATTTAAACTTCAAGATTAAATTTATTTAAAAAACGTGTTCCACAGTTATTTATACTTGAAATATATTTAATGATATGAGATACAATTTTTGAAATGAAATTAAATAAATTATTTTCTTTTTATTTTCTTTATAATTAAAAGTTTTTTAAGTTGAAGGTATTACTCAATAATATATTTTGCAAAAATTTTGAAAATTTTCTCTTAGCTGTGATTGTTTTACATTGCTACTTACAATTTAGCAATGCATTTCATCAATGATTGCAATAGTTGAAATTTTTTTACTGATTTCTATATATATTTGACATATTTTGATATCCTTTTTCTCGTAGTGAAGTGTATTACGCAGAATACTTGCAAGAAGACATTTTACATAGATATTTAATTACAATTTCTAATTCTTTTCATTAATGATCGAAATGAAAAGGTTATTTCTTTAATGATTGCTTTTTAATTAATATCTTTCAAGATTGTTTTTTTCTTATAAAAAAACTGTATTATGCAAAGTATTTTAATCTTTATACTTATTAACGCTAGATGTGTGTGTAACTAAAATTTATGTAATATATTAAAAAATGTGTAACTTTTTTTTAATACATTGATATTTTCCTATACTAATTTAATTTTGGTATTTTGTTTCTCAAAAAGTTTTAAATGAAACATGTTCGTACATTTATTTTTATATGCATATTTCCTGAATGTATTCTATCATACTTAATTATTCAATTAAAATAAATAATTAAAATTAAGTCAATATATGTGCGAATAAAACCAACTAAAAGTAAAAAATGCTGAAATGTTTCAAAATCTTTTCCTGGAAATTTCAGTTATATAAGAGATTTTCCTGGTTGCTTAACATGTTTATATTTTCGTGGAATTATTGTTTCATTGAAAGAAACCTTTTTCATCCGTCTCCCAAAGTTATCGACAGGAAAATGTGTTCCATTACATGTTTAATTAAAATTCCAAAGTACAGAAAAAATTAATTTAGATCTGATAAAAATGAACCATGTTTTTTATTGAAAACATAACTATCCCAGGAAGCAAAAGTTTAAAAGATAGAGGTTACAGAGCACTAAAAAAAATATTATTGCTAGAAATTGTGCAAAGAACCATTTATTTGGGATCGTTTCTATAAACAGTCTCATCTTGAAACAATCTATTTTTAAGAAACGCATACCTTTCTAATGCACAATGTACACTGAATTTGTATTTATTTGATAAAAATGTGCAATTTTACTGTGAATTTGTACTATATGCGAATTTGTACTATGTAGATACAAACGTATTGATGCGCAAAAAATATTTAATTGCAAAATATACATTTTAATAAAAAGATGGCAATTGTAAAATTCTTATGATATTTATCATTCTAAAGAAGTGTTGTAGAGAATTTTCCAGATTTTTAAGGGGCTCTGAACAAATTTACTCCCTAAATATTAAAAAAAAAATGTTTTTCCAGATGATGTAATAAATTTATTTATCTCACACACGAGAATAATAATAAAAAGACAGTAAATCCTGTTAAATATTGGATACGTGCTTGAAAAAGTATGAGCTATGGCCGAAATTTGGTCAGATGTAATTGAAAAAAATATGAGAGAGAAAGCAGACGCAATTTGATATTAGGCTGTATCGTCATGCTATTAAGAAACTTATGCATTACTAAAGATTATGTAATGGAACAAAATTGGAAGTGTAAAATATTCAGAAAAACATACAGCCGTGTAAAATTTTATCAGTAGATAAGAAAGGCAAAATTGTATATATATATATATATCAAAAATCACACTGGACACTCGAGGGGGCCTGGATACGCCATTCGAACTGAAACGTACACAATTCCCTGTAAGATTGGCATTTGTCATGACTATTCAAAAATCACAAAAGCAGAGTTTTGAAAAAGTCCGTTTTTATATATAGTATTGAAGGACAATACATACTCACGGACAATTGTATGTGGCTCTATTAATGTATGGAAACGGTGGAATAAAAATTCGGTGTAATTTAGAAGAAAAAGTGATTAGGGAACATTGTTTTTGAAAAGACACTAAATTGTACAAATTAAAATGCGGAGACGAAAACTTGAAATTTATTTTTTTTCCTGCCTACGACATACTAAGAATATAGGATTGCATAACATGGAAATTGCAGTTTTACAATTTGAGCAACGAGTACAAACAGTTGTACAATTTGTACAATGTAGTTTGGTCCACCGTTAGACGGACCGGGGATTCTCCCTCCTCTTTAGTTTATAATAAATGTTTCTTTTGAATTTCAAATTGACTGATTGATTGTTTATCGGGCACACGTAGAAGATGAAGAACATGAAGGCTCTTGGCGATGGATCTCGTAATTTTGAACTGCAGTCAAATGACGAGGATAACAACTGAACAGATACCTACTCTAAACTTCCACACCACTCTAATACGAGAACTTTAAGACCTTATGTATTTAATAGGCATCAACCTCGCTGCAAAATGAGTCTTCAATGACATCAAGATTCAAATATAAGAGACTCGACTGTAACAATTCAAGGAATTGTTACAATCCAATAGAATATTAGGTTATTGAGACTGTATGAGAAATAAAAAGACATCTTCTATTAATGGATTATGGAATGAATTAACTAATAATAATAATGATAATAGTTAAATAAAGCTGTTTCTTAAGAAATTAATAAAAACTATAAAAACAGTAAGGTAAAATTTCGTGCCATGTTTTTGAGTAAATGTTATGATTAACTCATTGACTACCAACTAAGAGATATCTCGTAGCAAGCGTGTGTACCAAAACTACCAGCTACGAGATATCTCGTAGAAACTGCTGAAATTTTAGATTGATTATATATCTCCATTAGAGTTAGGAATTTAAAAGGATAATTAAAAAAAATTATACAGTACAGAAAACATTTTTATTATTAAAATTACAACTTAGGTTATTAGATTATAACATAATAATTATATGGATATGAATGTATTCCAAAATGTTTTTTTAAATACTTTTTGTTGTTGTTGTGTATGATTGAGCTTTAAAGCAAGGATCAACGTAAAGTGCTGGGTTGTTGGGACACACTGGACAAAAATAACTATCTCCTTACGTTTTTTTTTTCTTTTTTGCTTTGTACTCATTCGATGTAGCTTTCTACGTATCTTTTTTTCTGTGTGAAGATGTTCTAAGTAGTGAAAATCACAGTTGTATTTGTATTATAGTTGCCGCTTTCTCCTGCATTGCTGTCGTCGACATCATATAATTGCAAAATAACTGATTCTCTAAATTGACGCAGCTTCATCTTTCTCTCTCTCTCTCTCTCTCTTCCCTCGATTTCTTTGGTTATAAAACATGTATGCATTCTGCAGGAAGATTTCGAAATAAGGTAGAGTGATTTTCTTGTACAAATTGATGGTTTTCCTGAGGTTTGCTAATTATTGCTTTTATCATTCTATTTTTATTACTATACAACTCTTTATAACTACCATCGCCTTATAGGTTTTTCCCAGTGAGGATCATTTTACACATGTTTGAAAATCTGAAATAACTTTACACATCTGACTATCATCAGGTGAAATTAGGTGACGAGCTTATAAAATCAAACAAAATGAAACGAAAATCTTTGTATATGAAGATTTTTATTGGGAAAAACTATTACGAGATAATTCGTAAATAGCATTAAGTTCAGGAAACTCATTCAGTGACGCCAGGTACAAGTTACCTAGTAGTGTTTTACTTTTTCAATAAAAATTACCGTTAAATGCCATTACAATATTATATCAGTAACTTCATAATATTATATTTTGTAATTGGCATGTTTTCTTTAAAATAAAATCTTGGGGCCCGGGCAAGAACGTTCTAAATTTACCTGTCAGTGAATGGGTTATGAATAAAGTAAATTGTAAGATTTAAAATTCGTATCAAGTATTATTTTTCATATTTTTACATAAATCTTCTAGAAATTTTTTTAAGAAAAAGCACTTAAAATTATGCTTTTCGAATGTGCAATAAATTAAATGATATTTGATTCTAACACTAAATTGCATACACATACACACTTTATTTAAAATATTAATATAATAAATCATTTTTATTAATGTTTATGCCAGTTTTATTAATCAATATTTAACAAAAAGCATTACTTAAACAAGAATTATGCTTTTATATATAATACAAGCTTTAATGGGAATGTGTGGTTATGGTTAGGTATAGATTAAATGATCTATTTAACTTGAACAATATAGTAGAGAGATGCTTCTTGGTTATTGCAATAAAGAATATATAAATGAAGAGAGTATAATAATTAGGATAGTATATTTCCTGCTTCTTTTAACATCGTATATACAAGTATAATGTCACTTATATTATAAAATAATAAAATGAGAAATATTTAAATACGTTGTTTATTTTGTTCATTCATTTACAATCGTCAACAGTCCAAGAGTTTCCAAGTTCCATGTTCTACAAGAGTTTTCCAATTTTCTTTCCAATTAGGCTGAAATAGAAAAAGGAACGTAAGTGTATTCAAATTAATTCATGTAAAATACTAATAATATCCTTAGAATCGAGTATTTAATGCGAAACCCTTCTTCTAAAAAACAGAAAACTTAATGCGCCTTCTAAAAAACAAAGAGTATGAGCAATGCGTTAAACATTTTTTTCTACATCTCTTCAACTATCCACAGTTACTCCAGGAATAAAATGGCAAGTAACTCCAGAAATTTAATGAATTAATCTTAATTCTTACAACATGAGAAAAATCTCTATAAAGAGAGAGGTAATTCAATACGTATTTAGAATCTAGTTGTGGCACACACTGCTCGTGTCACGGATTTTAGGGAGTCCCCACAAAAGAGAATTTTCAGTGGATCTTCCCTAACCGAAACGGAAATTTAAGCAAAAGATAAATAATCAATTACCGTATTTCCTCGAATCTAAGCCGCACCCTTTTTCCAGTGTTAATGCTACTGAAAATGGGATGCGGCTTAGAATCGAAAGCAAAACAATTGTTGGATGGGGAAATTGAGTTTCCTCCCCTTTCAAAAGGAAAAATGTAACCGTTCGTTCTGCCCACTTGCACTGATGACTTATCGTATCCCGCAATTTATCTCCAGTATTTAGTCTAGCCTAAACATAATTGTCTGCTCGTATTTAGGAATTTATTTTGTATAGGTTTTCCTTTAATCACCTAAAAGTCAAAGATATTGGTTTATAACACACAAAGACGAGTTCACTATGACCCAAGAATGAAAAGAAAATAAAAAGAAAGGAAAAGAGCACTGCAAATTTTGATAATGTACGATGTAATAAAATGAATAAGCGATGCAAGAAACAACCGTGTGAGAAAACGGCGAGGCCACAGCACCAATTCCGAAGTCAGCTGTGACAATGGAAATGACAAATCATTTTCGAAACATGATATTGACGGTTAGTGTAATTATAGGTTCGTGTATGTATTTAAAGGTTTTTAATACTGGATAAATAAATTAATAATTCACATCTTATTATTTCTATTAAGATGTTAAAGTTAAAATGTTTTTTTTTTAAGTTTCTGAAGTATCGGATATCCAGGAACCTTTTACACAATTTTTTATTTTTTCTCAAAAATGAATTTAAAATTGGGGGTGCGACTTAGAATCGATGACAACATTTTTTTCACAAAAACATTTTCAGAATTCGGAGTACGGCTTAGAATCGATGGCGGCTGAGATTCGAGTAAATACGGTATTTCGTTTGAGATTATGGCAACGATAATTCTTGTATCGGATTTTTTTATTTAATTGATTGCTGTATGTAACGTTATCTTCTGATTTCATATTCTTGTTATAGTAGTTGTTCTATCTGTTGCGTTGTTATGTTTGTAAATAAAACGCTGGAAGAAAATTTTGCAATGCCTGTATAGAATTGAACAACATGGACTCTCTCTGGAATTATGAAATGTATTACATAAAACCAGTGTTTAGAAATATTGTTTGCAAGTTTATAATGACATAAAACAAAGGTATAACAATGGAAAACAATGGAATTGTATCCATTGGAAAGACACCTTTGTCCAAGCAGAATTCAGACAAAGGTTGATTTCGAGTGGGTACCATTCCTTTGTGGTCTTTGGGGAAAAGAGATGGTGGACCTCTCTTGGAAAATAGAGGAACGGATATTCTTCAAAGATCTTCCAAAGACCTACCCATCTTCAGTCTGTTAAACTTGAAATTAATAGAAGCTATAAAAATGCTTTTGTAGTGCAGCTGCCCCAGTGCTACTAAAAATAAACCTTGTAGGGTGTTATTAAAACCTGACTGTGTGTTAAACTCTCCTCGTGCTACTGCTGTGGCTGAGTTTAGAGGACATGACTGTCTTTGTGCTCATTTGTTTCGTTTCAATTTGATTGTCTCATCTTTATGTGTTCTGTGGGATTCTGGACAAATCATGAACGCTTCTCGTTTAGACGTGTGCTCTGCACTTAAGAATTTGGACTATGTCGTAAAGAAGTGTTGGAGAAATCGTTGCCTAACGACCTGATGGTCAATGGCCAGGCATTTGATAAATAAATACAAAGGTATATAACTTTGATTTTTAAGATTATACAATCAAACATTTCGCAGTTCTATTTTACCAGAAACCCCCTTCCAAAAAAAAGAGGAGTAAATGGCATAAATGACGGTATATTTCTGCTTAATCGAGAGTGATATCACGCATTAAGTATTTTCAACACGAAAAGATAATGAACATTTGCTGTACCTTTTTATAAATTGTCACTAAAACTCATAAGAATCACTCCTTTGGATTTTCTCTTACAACGAGGCTCTACTTTTATAGGCGATTTTATATTAACGGATCTATTTAGATCCTAAAAGTGAGTGAGTGATTCTAAAGTGACTTAAATATAAGAAAATGAAATAGTTCTCAGAGCTCACTCATTGGACTTTTTTTATTAATTCACTAATGGAAGAAGTTTAAATTCATTTGCAAATTTGAATACTATAGAAAACGCTAGCGTAAGTTATTCCACGACAATTACATAGTTTTCAATGTAATTAAAATTGCTTTTTTTTAAAATAACTCAATCCCCCCCCCCCAGTGCCACTTTGAAAACTTCTAGTAGTGGAATCCTTTATAAAAAATCAAAGCCTGAAATGAATGAATATTCGCTTTACAAGATGCCATTAAATGAATGAGTGTTTATTAATATCACACTATAGAACAATACAAGGGCTGTTGGCGACGGACCTAGTAATTTTGAACCATGGTTAAGTAACTAGGACGACGCCTGAACCGACCTTCCCCTCCCTATCTTCAAACTATCACACCAATGTGAGGACTCAAAGCCATGATAGATTTAACGTTACTCTAAGCTGCAGGTCTTCAGAGGAACTAGGGTCGGCCACGAACTCGAGAGAGAGAGTTATATTAACACCGTACTATAAAGTTGTGTGGGGGTTATTGGAGACAGACCTCGTAATTTTGAACCATGGTCAAATGGCGAAGACGATACCAGAGCTGTCCCCACCTCTCCGAACTTCCACGCCTCACAAAAGAGAGGACGTTTGAGCCTTGACAGATTTAAAGTGCAATATGGTCCCCTCTACAAGGAGGGTCTTTTCCAGCCCTAGGCTTGAACTCATGATACGCCAGCCACGAGTTCGCGACCTTGACTACTAGGGTACCTCAGCCATAGCTGCCATCGAAAGAACTATTAGAATACATACTGTCAGGATTTATCCGTGGTAGGTTCCATCATGTTCTTTTGAGTACAGTCCAACCTTGGCTTTTCCGAGGGAGGTTCCAGCTACCTCAGTTTCTTGAAGGTCTCCATATCCATATGGTCCTCCGTATCCATATCTTCTGTATCCCCTCCTTGAGAGCTGTCTCCTGTGGTACTCTCCAACGTCAGCCCCACCGAGGGAAGCAAAGTATTGGTCGTCGTTGTCGCCAAAGTGGTCGCCACGATAAGAGGGCAGTCTTGGGCGTACAACACGCACTCGTTGTTGTGCAGATACAACGGCCAAGACGGCGAAGAGTAAGATAAGCTGGAAATAGAACTTTCGTGAAATATATGTATCTTTTATATGTCTTGTGAAAAGAGAAATTTGCCATATGTATTTACCGTATCGGATATTTTTCTCAAGCGTATGTTAAGCTTTTATTTCTCAAGTACAATTAAAATTGAATTGCGATGGAATAGATTTGATGATTTATGAATGAAATGAAATCGACTTTGAAATGTATTCTGTAATGTTATTCATGAACATATATTTCTTGTATTCTAAGGTGGTTTGCAATTACATGAAGATAAAAAAAAATTGTTTTTAATCGGAAATGAGAAAGAGAGAGAAATGTTCTACAGAATGGAGATCACAGAAGAAAAACAATTTTAAGAAGTAATTTTAAAATTTAATGCTGCCTCAAAAAGTTCAATTTTCGAAAAAAAAAGGAAAAAGTATTATTTTTTATTAGTAAATAAACTAAAAAAAGGAAAAAGTATTATTTTTTATTAGTAAATAAACTAAAAAAGAAAAAGTATTAATTATGATTAGTAAATAAAATAAAATTACTTTTCTACAACATTTTTTTTTATTTCTAATGGGCTGCAGATTGGTGTTTTACCATTACAGACCTAGTACATTCCGGGAAGCTGGTATCTATTTTTAGTGCGGCACTGTATAGGCGGATACCAATCGCCGCAGGTAATTTTGACGTCCAGTTTCCTCTCTAGAGGGATGTACCTGAACTCTGACGATGTAAACCTGTACCAAGATTTAGTTTTGCCGAAAGCACCTAAGCCAAACAGATACTCTAGGGGTTTAATACATGCCATATAATAGTACGACATGACCGCTGTCGATTTTCTGCATCACGAAAATCCACTGACTTGGGCAGGGGCCGAACCCACTACCTTCGATGTAGAAAGCCAGCGACAAACCAACCATGCCACCCAGCCGGCAACTTTTTCTACAATATAAATATACAAAAACAGTGATTATATAAAGTAGGATTCAAAAGTTCCCGGAATAAGTCTATAACTTAAAAATATTACTAATTAAGATGCTAAAATACATTCTCCTTTGAAATAAAACCTTTGAGAAACAACACACTTTTGCCACCGCTTATAAAAGTCTTCGAAACATTTCTGAAACCCTTTTTAGCCATATCCTTTAATTCAGCCTGCGATGTACTTGTAATTCCATCAGCAGATTGGAATCGACGACCCTGAAAGATACGTGCTAGTTCTGGAAATATTCTCATGTCGCAGGGGGCGAAATCATGGGAGTAACAAGGTTGTGGCTAAACCAGTGCTTCTCAAACTTTTATTATTTGCGACCCAATATTCAATCATAATTTCCATCGCGCCCCCTTCCCATACAGTAACAATGTATTGAATTCAATAATGCTATACATTGGCGCTAAACTTACAATACGACTTTAACCTCTTCAGTGCCACCGACGTATATAAACGTTTCGCTAAACCAAAGCGATTATTAACCTGGACGTATGTATACGTCTTTCCAAAGTACGATATTTTACGTGCGCTGCTATTCATAAAATCATTCCGAAGGCTTTGGAATGCAATAAAAGGACCTTGACAATATATATGTTCAGAGTATTTGCTTATTTATTCCTTCCCCTTCCCAATACATCACATATACGCGAACCCATGTGGAAAACAGTGGCATTTGGGAGGGAATCACGCAACTTTAAATAGGCAATTAATAGATTAATTGCAAACCGTGAAAATTATCCAGATAAATATTAATTTTTGGTTATTAATATTAATTTGAAATTAATGATGATAACGTTGCAAACAATTAAAATAATGTTAAAAATCAAGTACATTGAAATTTAAGTAAATACAAGTTTTTACTTCTATCGGCAGTCTCTATAACTGCCGATTTTTTTTTTAATTTAAGGTATCCGACTACACTAAAATTGTGAATTTTGTCGAAAATTGACAATTTTTTATGATTTTATTTTATAGACCATCTTATTAGCTTTATAAAAACACCAAGTTTATCATTTTCCGTTCATTAGAACAAAAACTACAAGTGTTTTAGTAAAAGCAAATGCCATTACATTAAGCAAGGTGTCAACTTTAAAAAGCATTATAATCGAAATGTGTTTTTTTAAAAATACTAAAACGGGGTCACACACAGTGATAGCTAAAAATGTTTTGAACATAATTAACTGAAAATTTTTGTGTATGTTCTGTATAATAGTAGAACTGTTTTAACCTTCAGATTTATCAATCACTGCTTTATTACAAAATTGATAGCCCCTTATGTGAATATAACCACTGTTACTTTAATCAATTTCATGTAATAACAAAGATAAAGGGCTCTAGTCTTTGCAAAAATTAAAATATCTCTTATCCTGAAGGTCACTTCAAAAATGAATAACATAGCAACACATCAAAATTGAAGAATTGAAAATCTGTTCATAAACTTTTGGTACAGAATGGACCGCGTTCGTGTTATTTTTTATCATTTTTTACCCCTTTTTTCCCATTTTAGTCATAATAATTTCTTTTTCTCTTCTTAATTTTAACATATTTTTCTGAAAATGAACTAAACAAATCTAAAAATAACAAAAAAAAATCCCCATATCTCCATTTTTTTTAAAAAAATGTTGTCGCAACCAGTCGGATACCTTAATACTAAAGAAGCCGTTAAATGTACATATTTTTTCTTGTAACCATTTAGTAATTGTCCTCTCATCGCAATAAATATTTAAAAAGTACTCAAATACCTGCTTCTCTTCAATAAAAATTACTTTTGACTTTAGACCAAAATGTATTTTTTTAAAAACTAAAAAACACCCTTTTATAGTTAATCAAACTAAGTTGTAACTTTATCTTTTAGTCGCCAAATCTGGAAATGGGATCTGAAATTAGTCGCCAGATGTGGGATGGGATCTGAAAATGGGAAATCGTTACTCCTGATAATCCTGATCAGGACAATGGAACAAAATTATTAAATTATTGTATTGTCATCAGTTCTGGACAAGTGAGCAAAATTTCGAATTAATCTGACCTTTTAAAGTGGGTAAAAATTGAGTTCAAAGATTCCGTTACATACAAAAGAAGCTTATAAAAGGGTGTTAAAAATGGTTAAAGGCTTACACTTCATTCCACTTCTGGCAGAACTTAATATAAAAATTAATTTTTATTTCACTTTTCCTTTCATCTATATATCAAAGAACACTTTTTCTGCATACATAGGTTTTGAAATTCTGGGGGGGGGGGGGGGATTTCGATCTACGCCATGGGTTGGCAACCTTTTAGCTGTGGTTTGCTAAACCATTCTACCAAAATGATTCAGCGTGCCACAGACTAGGACATTTTTGAAACAATTCGATTTCCACGATAATGCTCGCCGAGTTAGAGAATAGAGTCAAAAATACAGGTTTAAAGTTTTATCATACATTAATTTTGCATCATTTAAAGATACTTCTTAACATAAAAATAAACAGCATAAATATAACTATTTCTTCAACAAAAATTTTTAAAATTTAAATTGTGCATACATTTTGTAGTTTTAAACATATTAATTAAAATAAGAAATAGACAACATAAAATCTAAGCCTTTTCCTTCATTATACTTTAATAAATAGATAAATAAAATTTTTAATACAAACTTAGTGCTTGGCTTGCACCGCTCTACTTTCATATCGCAAAATCAGGGGTATAGTTTTGACTTTCAATTTGTCACAATTCTGAGCATTCAGTTGTTAAACTATTTTTTGTGGACTTGAAATATTTTTAATATGAAAAAAGAGTTTTTACTCAAATATGTAGAACCAAAGGCTGAAAGCAGAGAGAGTACATGCAATTTTCTCTCTTCAAACAATTAAACTGCTCCAGCAATGATATTCAATAATTTTCAAAATAGCTCTAAATCTATCTTTGGAGTCATCTTTCAGATCTTTTCCGTAATTCCGTAAATGGCCATTATTTTGAAGTTGTTTGTCAAAAAAGATCCATTACAAATTTGTTTACTTCCATCCCCTCAAAAATTGACAAATAGGTTGTTGACCTATAAACTATTCTAATGAATACGTACAAAATTTGAACAGAAACTTTGCCGAGCTTTACCGTACACTTGCACACCTATTTTTGAGGGATTTATTAAAATATTATATTCTTTGCATTAGATAACCTTCGTCTCATATGCGCATGCGTCAACTAAGCACGTGAAATCTCAAAATAGAAGTGAGAATTGATCAGATAAGATACTTATTAAGTACTTAAGTTAGGGCTAAATAAACTGCAATAGAGATATTTAAGGTATTAGACTACCCTAAAATAGTGAATTTTGACAAAAATTGACACTTTTTTTTATGATTTTATATTATATGCCATTTTATTAGCTTTATAAAAATGCCAAGCTTATTATTTTCCGTTCACTAGAACAAAAACTACAAGTGTTTCAGTAAAAGCAGATGCCATTACTTTAAGCAAGTGTCATACTTTAAAACGCGTTTTACTCGAAATGTATTTTTTTGAAAAGGCTCAAACGGAGCCAGCGATTGCTCAAAACGTTTTGAAAATAATTAACAGAAATTTTTGTGTATGTTCTGTATAACAGTAGAAGTGTTTTAATTTTCAGATGTTTCAATCACTGTTTTATTACAAAATTTACAGCCCCTTATGTGATTAAAATCCCTGTTTTTTTTAAGCAAAAATCATATAATAACAAAGATAAAGGGTTCTAGTTTTTGTAAAAATTAAAATACTTCTTATCCAAAAAGGTCATTTCAAAAATGAATATCAAGTAACACACCAGAATCGAAAATCTGTTCATAAACTTTTGGTACAAAATGGGCCGCGTTTATATTACTTTTTGTAAATGTTTACCCATTTTTCTCCATTTTTGTAGTAAGGATTTCTTTTTCTCTTCTTAATTTTAGCATATTTTTCTTAAAATGTACTAAAAAAAATCTAAAAACAACAAAAAAAGTCGTCATATCTCAATTTTTTTTTTAAAAAGTTGTCGCAAGTAGTCGGATACCTTAAGAGGTTTAATCACTCAAAAATCAAAGTTAATTTCCCAACATTTAAGCTAGATAATTTTTTTAAAGTCTGTATTCACTGAATTAAATGAGTTAGCTTGGATAATAATGTAATATACAAGTTTTATTACGTTACACTTGGAAAGAAGGCGTATTAAACTTCAATAATATTTAGTTTAAAAAAGACTTGATACAATTAGATCATAATATTTTTTTACTAAAAAATTATCGGTATAAAAATTCTTTACTTAACATTATTTTTACTTATACTTTAGTTTCCAAAAGCCTACTGCATGCTCATTCTAAACATTTCTTCTCAAGGCTCTTTCATCAGAAAAAAAAAGTAAAAATCACAATAATAAAATGAAGTGTGCAATACGTTTAATGAGTGTGTGTGTGGTTTTTGAATTTATTATAAATAACTTTAATACAACCTTTTTATTTATATTCGTTTTCACATATAAATTCGGTTATTATTAAAAACAGCGAAATCTCTATAGTTAAATTGTATTCTGTTTCTTCGAAACATTGTGAGATAGAGGTAATTAAAGAAAATATTATATCTCTTTTTAAAATATACATGAGCAATTTTGGAAATAAACAAATTTTTAAATCTTTTAAACCGATTGAAACATTTGTTTTCATTTTTTAAAAATGTGTGTCAGTTATCTGGAAATCAAAAACAAAATGTCAAATAAAGTCTGGTAAATTTTATATTTTACTGAAAGTATTCATAACTTCATATGATTTCACAAACATTGAATTACCTTTTCAATCAAAATATTAATTTTATTAAGTTATTATTTTGAAAAAACACGAAAAATGTACGATTATTTTTTTAAATAAACAAAAAATGTTCAACTTTTATTATATGGAGAGAATTCTAATATTCTACAATATTACTTAAATGAGTATAAAAACTGGTTTTTAAATTACAAATAATTCCGAAAAAAACAAGTTTTTTAAGCACGGTTTAAACTTCTTTCAAACTTCACGCTTAGCGTAACATAATTTTTTATGGCTTGAATTTTATAAGCGAAGGGGAACCTTGAGTCAAATTGAAATTATTCAACAATTAGTTTTAGTAGTTTAATTTTACGAAGGGATAATTTAATTTGTCGGGTTTTCAATATTTTACTAGTTTACGTTGTAAACAATTGGAATTATGTGAGTAAAATTTAATTCTTTAAATAATTAGCTTTAATCAATTAACTTTTATTTGTTAGAATTAAATTATAGTATCGTTATCCAAATTATGAAGAGAAAATTTCACCTCAAATGAGCGCTTTAAAGTATGAAAAAAAAGCTTTTAAAGTTTGAACTAAATTGCCAATATGGTTGCCAAGTCGCCAAATTTGGACGCTAAAAATTATGCCACAGTGGCTGTATCTGTAATTCTTTAAATAATTAGCTGTAATCAATTAATTTTTATTATAATTAAATTATCAAACTGTCATTCAAAACAATCGTGTATAGAAAATTTCAGCTTAATTTTTACCCAGACATAGTAATAATCTGAGTAGAAGAAACACATAATAAGAACTTTATAACCACTGCGGATAGAGTAATAGATCTTGTTTACATGTATTTTATATCTTTCGTATTTATTAAGACAAGATGATACGTCTTTAATATGCTTTTTGTATAGTAGTAATAAAATCTAATATGTTTAATATAATAGGAGAACTAATAATTTATTGTGGACTGTGTTGATATCAAGATAACATACGAAAAGTATTTTTGATCTGTATTCATTCATTGCTATTTTTATTTCATTTCCTCTGCTATTGTAAATAGCTTCATGATAATTTGATAAATATTTGCCATAAAATTTAAATTAAGAAAGAGAATCTCAAGCGAAACAAATTGCTTGTAATGAAAAATTTTCACAGTGCTTAATACATTTGTTTTATATACATGATGAATTAACCGTAAAAATTTTAACTTTCTCAAAATAAGGAAATCTTTACTGAAGTTTCGGAAACAGCAGATTGCATGCTCATTCGAACCATTTCTTCACAAAACTTTTTCATAAAAAAAGGAATATATGCCATGATAACAAATAAAATATGCAATATATTTAATGGTTTTTTAATTCATTATGTATTTATCAAAATTCTTACATTTGACTAATAATTACAAACTAATTAGCCTTACTTATAATAGTAATTAATGAACACAAATATTTCAATTCTTCTCATTCTCAACTTGCTAATAAATATTTTACACATTTAATAAATACTTACGATAAATTTCATGGCGGAGGATTTAAGGAGTGAACTTCAACCTGAGGTAATACTAGATGATAGTAGGGCTGACGGTGGATACGCTTCTGTGATTCTGATAGCCTTTTATATTATTGAAGAATGGTAAAATTCTAGCTGTATTAAGGGTTTTTTAATCAAATCAGTTACAATTAAAGAGAACTTTGCAACAAATCACTATTGTTCCATTTCTGCATCGATTGCGTTTTTTAATCGATAATTCAGCCATTTTACTATTTTCATTTACGTGGGTGTTATTCCGAATTTTAAGTATTTTTTGCATGAAATCGATTAACAACAAATTGGTGGTGGTTGTTTTTTAGGTTGTAAGAAACAATGTAAACATTTTATAAGTAATCTTTTGTTTCTCTGAAACACTTTTGATATTAAAATACTTTAATGAAATATTTCGAATTTTACGTTCTTTAATGCTTTATCTCGCACTCTGCTTTTTACCGAAATAATCATAAAACTTTTACAAAGATATATTATTATATGCTGAGGCAAAAGTCTTAAAAATCTGGTTATGTTTGGCAAAGGTAAAATTAAAAAAGTATATATATATATTATATATATATATATATTCTTTGTGTATTACTTTTATTTTTATAATTACTTTAATTCTTGTATTT
This sequence comes from Trichonephila clavata, assembly GCA_019973975.1. NCBI lineage: Eukaryota > Metazoa > Arthropoda > Arachnida > Araneae > Nephilidae > Trichonephila > Trichonephila clavata. The sequence continues at coordinate 64,305 of BMAO01021689.1, forward strand.
ATAATTATTGTAAAAGTATTTTAATTTTTGTATATTTTTTATTGCTAATATGGGCTGCGGATTGGTGTTTTACCATTACACACACAGACCTAGTACATTCCCCGGAATCTGGTATCAATTTTTAGTGCGGAACCCTATAGGCGGATACCAATCGTCACAGGTAATTTTGACCCCCAGTTTCCTCCCTAGAGAGAGGCACATGAGCTCTGACGATGCAAACCTGTACTAGGATTTAATTTTGCCGAGAGCACTCAAGCCAAACAGACACTCAAGGGATCTTTTACATGCTATATAATCATACGACAGGGCTGCTGTCGCTTTTCTGCATCATAAAAATCCACCGACTTGGGCCGGGGTCAGACCCACAACCCTAGGTGCAGAAGGCAAGCGACAAACCAACCACGCCACTCAGCCGGCAATTTTTATATATACTTATACAGGTAATGTATAATATATAATAAATTAAAAAAGGTCAAATATGAAAAATGGAGCGACATTTTTTCTCTCAAATCTCTAAATGAAAAAAAAAACATAACAATCGTAAAACAACTACAAAGATTTTTTTTCTGTTCCCATTTTTCAATGTTTTAATGCCATAACAGTAGCTCACACGAAAAGTTTTTAAGGGGGAGTCCATGGTCGAAAGTCCCCCAACTCGTATCATACCTCAAGACAACACCAATTAATTCTTCTGATTTTGTCAACAAAAAACAGTAAAAAATAAATTATTGAATTAATAATTGGCATTAATTAATAAAATAAATTGTTAATTACAAGTACTTAATTAAATTTTACGTTATATATATTGGATTATCGTCAATCGAAAAAAACTCAAGGGCTCTGGGGGTTGTCCGGACCCTCAGGATACCCCCCTTGTGTGCGCCACTGATGCAATATCAAAACGGTTTGGCGCATTTTTTCCCCTTGAAACATATTTAAAAATGAAAACAAATTTAAAAAGCTATTTGAAACATATTCTTAGAAGTTTTTAAAAGAAATTACATTTTAAAAATTAAACATTGCCACCGAAGCCTCGCCACGTGCATTGGTTGATGCACATTAAATCTGTTCAAGGCCAAAAAGTCCTCATTTTGTCATAAAATGGAAGTTTGGAAAGAGAGGTCCCAGAACAGGTGTCGTCCTTGTCACTTGAACGAGTTTAAAAAGTACAAGGTCAATAGCTAATTGTTACTTCAGAGTGTGACGTAAATCAAAATGAAATCGAATGTACACGAGAGTAATATTAAAGAAAATTATTACCACTTTTTCACACATTTTATGAGATAACTTATAGACTTTTTTCAGGATAATTTACAAAACTTCAAATAAAATTTCTTTGAGAACAAAAAATCAAAGAAGCCAAAGAAATCAGGATCCACAACGAAAAAATTATACTTAACCGATTAACTGTGATTGACGTGTAAACTCGTCAGGAAGTTGCAGGATTTTGTGTCGTGGCGAGTATACTCGTCATAAGTAAAAAGTAGTGACCATTGGCTATTTAAATTGTAATTTTTTAGAAAAACAAAACATCCTCTCAAATTTTGAGATGCTTAGAATATCTTGAGGTAAGCCAGAGTAAAACAAATAAAGGGAAAATGTGAAGAATTTAAGACGAACTCATGCGTCCTCGTCAACATCTGTTGAAGAAGAACGTATGTATTCGCATAATGAATTTATTTTTGTGCAGTGATAATGTTTTTTCGCTGTTAGCCTAAAAAAGGCAAAGACTAAAGTAGGAAACTTGATTTATAATAGGGTTCCTTCAGGTATGGTATGCCATGAGACAAATGCATAACGCCAACCAGGCACTGAGCCCATAGATAGCTGTTGGCCCGAAGTTACCGAGCTATTGAGTGGTGTAAATGCCATTTGTTTGATGTTACAGCCATTTGCTGTCATTAAAGTAATGGCCCAATGCCATGCTGCCTAAAGAATAGTTCTTTTATTGGAGAGGTATAGGCAAGGAGGCTTTCTGGTAAGAGGACTGTGATCAACCCTACAGCAGCGTTTCTCAAACTGTGGGGCGAGCCCCCCTAGGGGGTCGCGAATATATCGAAAAATCAAAAATAAAATATTATTTTAAAAAATTATCAATTTACTGCAAGTAAGCAACACACACACACAAAATACATTCTGATACAATAAATAAGAAAATACACATTTCCCCTAACTAATAAACTTTTATAGTACTGTACAATGTATTTGATAATAAATTTATCAAAAATAAACGAAGAACAAGTTTAATAATTAACACTGATTCCCCTGATATTGTCATATATAAAAATTATATTCAGAATTTAATGTTTATCTTGATAATTTGTGCAGTTATGGTGTTAATTATTACACCATGATTAAATATATTATGAATGAGATAAGTTTACATCCATTTCATTAGGTGAAAATACCAAACATCTTTATTCCGCTCAGTCCTTTACTATATTATTATTTCCCTAGCTGGTTTTACAATTCTAAGGCAACTCATTAAATCCATCCTCAGATCCTTTCATTGCCAGATACAACAGGATAAAAGAACTAATCTGAACTTAAAAATATAGACATAAATTATTCTCTGACAAATAAAACTAAATACACCACTCCTAACGAAGTTCTCGTTGAAAGAGGAATAACACACCCAAGCTCATCTGCCTTCCTTCATCCATCAATATTTGTTACTACACGGTTTATAATTGAAGTCCTATCGAAGCTTTAGTATCAAATAACATTATTATTGCATTCAATACAATGTTATTGTTTGGGGGGAGGGGGTGCGAGATGAAAATTGTAGTAGAAAATTTGGTCGCAAATACTGAAAGTTTGAGAAGCACTGCCCTATAGCACTTCTCTAGAACTTCCTTAGTGTCAAGAGAGGTAGAAATTATTTTTTCAGTAAAAAAGTAAATAAATCGGTATGCGTTTAGGTCTCTCACTCCAGGAATTTTGACGGTCGCTAAAATTCATAGATATCCATAAAAACTGACGGTCTGTAGGACCATAGGCCTTATGAACCCTCGACCAAACTAAATTATTTTACCAAAACCGAGTACCCTTCGTATATAGACCAAGTGACCATCAGCTGGAAGAATGCTAGGGCCCCTCGTTTTTGTTGTAACGTTGTACCCAACCAAGAGACAAGTGCTTTACACACACACACACCACTGATACCACTGAAATCCACACCTACGAGTGATATGTATATAATTTTTGTTTATGTAAACCAAATAAATAAGTATTAGTAAAAAATTAGTAATTTTCTGCAATAAACCCATCTTATTATCTAGTACTTTAACAGTGACACTAACTCTGCAATTGACGATTATACTCATCTGTGACACACATAGTTGCGCTCTCTCAAACAGAGGTGTCACAGATAACTATTTAAAAATAAATTGTTTATGTTAATTAATGTAATTAATTAATTTAAACATGATTTCCCTCCTTTCTAGTAATTCAAATTGGTGGAATATTTGTATATCTTGTAATTTATCTTGGATTATCTGCATATCTTGTTATTTGAATGAAAACAGTAAAAGACCTATATATACTGGAGCATCTGGATTTATAGTGTGTGAGAGAATTGAGTAGAAATAAAAATAGATGTCAACTGCTGAAAACTTGTTGTTCTTGTTGCTGCAACACAAGTACTATAAAGTCCGTACACAAGTTAAAACCTCTTTTTGTCCAGGTTGTGTTGAAAATTTCAAAAGTTATAAAGAATAATAAAAAAAATTTCAATTTTTAGACGATTGCATAGGGATTTCGAAAATCAATAAATTGCATGTGCCCTTATTTTGAAACATTTAAAGAAAAAAGTATAGCTCTTGAAGAATGCAACTCGATTATTTCAATATACTTAATAAATAAAAATAATATCAGTCGTGATAAATCATTTTATAATCTCCAAACTCAAATCTTTAAAATCATTTGTAGTCTGTCCTAAAAATTAACAAATATTTATTCATAGAAATTTGGAAAATGCTAAAGAAGAAAAATACTCTAACTAGGCAATAATTTGCTGTGAATTTGTCTAACATTTTTACATAGAAATAAAAAAAAATATTCACCACAACAATTATAACATAACAATATCTGAAAATTCCTGAAATTTGGTGTTGCAAAAGTACATATAAAATTAAATATTATGTTAATTTCGAACGTTATATAACTCAGGGCGTTAACTGGTTGATTCCGTATGCACCTTAAACTTCGTAGAATGTTCCGTACATTTAAGCTCCACCCAAATCTGATGTTGAAATCATCTCAATTATCAGTGCATGAGCTTGCTGAAATCCCCAGGTTGAAAGACAAAGGGAAAACAAAAAATTGCGGCAATTTTAAATTAATAGATGTGTGGTATAAAGCCCAGTGGCTGAGTGGTAGTGTATCGTCCTTCCACACCACAGGTCCGGAGTTCAAATTCCGGGCTGGGAAAGGTCGACTCAGCCTTTCATCTCTTCAGTGGGTTGATAAATGAGTACTAAGCTTGCAGGGGAACTGAACACTGAGAGTTTCAAGTCAGATTGACCGCTTGACCGAAATATCTGCACATGCACCCTAGCACCTAAGGTCACGTAAACTGAGATAGGCACAGTATGCCTAGGCTCTCATGGGCTGTTGCGCCACTGAGTTCAGTTTAGGTGTGTAGTATTTATCGAGTTTGCAAAACAAAACAAATTATACAGCAAAGCATCTTTCAGAAAGATCACGAGTCACTAATGATAAACATATAAGGTGAATTAGGAGAAAACGACTCTCACTCATAAATTATCAATTCGAGGATTATCCAGGGCATGAATAAAAAACAAAATTTATAAAAGAATAAGAAAACTGGGACACATTGTTCATAAAAAGATGTTACCCAAACGCTGACTTATGAAAAGTACCATGAAATAAAACGACTATTCAACATATCACATGGCTTTCGGTATTTTCCCTTGAAGGACAAAAAATAGAATTTAGAAGACTTTGATGGTTTAGCATGTTGCTTAAAGAAATAATAAACTTTTACTGTAAGCAACAAGGTGGTCAGTCTGTAAGGCCGGTTTCACAGGAGACAATTTTGGGCCAGTCAGTTCCTTCTCTATATCACCACACCTCTAGCGTGAAGAGAAAGAAGAATTCCTTTTACATGTGGACACAAAGTTGACTGAAAAGGGAATACCGTAAGGGGAAAGGGAGTGTCGCATTCATCGGTACACTGATTGAAAAAAAAGCAACGAAATGCTTTCTTTATTTTCAATACAAATGTAAAGAGCATAGCTTCCACTGTATCCTTTTTAGTTTACTTAACTAGTGGGGAGGAGAACTGCATTTCGAATGATTGAGGGAGTGGCAGCTGACCACGTGTTAAAAGGGATGTCTTAAGACTTTTTGAGACCCTCGGCCCCTACGCAAAAGTAGGCCCTGGGCCCTTACACATATTTAGGCCCCACTATGACCTTTAAAAGAAGACAGTACATAACATGCGTTATCAAATACTCCTACTAACAATAACCCGAAACAAATGAATATGCCTGACATAAAATCGCACAAACCTGAAATCGACCGACTGCCGCCATTTGAATGGTAGGACTAAACCTATACATGAGAGGTTCACAAACTTTTTTGCGTCATAGACCCTTTGCCATGCTTTTCGATTTGGGGTATACCCCCGGCTTAATTAACATTGGTTTTTTGTAAATTTATCAACTTAAATGTCTTTATGACAGCTGGTACCACTACTTTAAATGAATTAAATTTCTAACTGTAATGAAGTACAGTGATTAAAATTTAAAAAGCGCATGATAACTAAATTAAAAGTTAATTAATACATGAAATAAATGTTAATTAAAATAAATAAATGAATGAATTTAAAGGGAGGGATGAGTCTGGTACTACTATAACAAATTTTCAACATTTGGTTTTGATATTGTCAGTTTTAACCTTAAACCTCTTCTGTTAGTAATGTTAAGTTTTTCTTTTTTTTTTTGTTTTGTTTTGCAGATTGGCAACCGTGCTGCTTTTCAGTAAGAAAAAAGATTAAAAACGTTCTCACGATATTTCATAATTCGGGACAAAAAGTAGGTTTGCCTTTTTAAAGCCAAAATTGCTGATATCCGTTTCCAAACTTTAAGATCTTCGTTAGTGCTTATTACGATCAGTTCCTATTGTAATGGGGCATTTATTTTCAATGTGACCATATAAATTCATTGCCTTCTGTGGTATTACCATAGTCAAAGCATTCTCAAACCTGATTTCAAAATCTGAATTAAAGGCAATTAAATGTTGAACGTAGGTTAAAACGCCTTGACAGATTGTGACATTATAAGAAAATTCGGGACATCCGGTATTATACTTCTTTTGCTTAACTCCGGAAAGAAATGCTGAAATGGTTCTTGTTTTAATAAACTTTATGCTGTCACCTTGTAAGTGGAAATTAACCCTATTAAATTTAGTAAATATATCTGTTAAATAGGTAAAATTTAGTTTCCAATTGATTAAATTTTCTTTTAAATTTAAAGTCACGATCTATTTTATATAATAAGAGCCGCTATCATAGACCCCCATTTACACCTCATTTACCCCCAAATTATTTTTTTTGCTGACGTGGACCCCTTGCAGGTCGTCATAGACGCCTGGGGGTCTATATAAACCACTTTGGGAATCACTGCTTTACATGGACGACTATCATTACGTGTAACCTATTGACGAATTGTCCAAAATTCCCAGATTCCACGCCCCAAATTTCAAAAATAACTTTCTTAATTCTAAAGAGCATTGTTGTCGATTAACCTGCTCTCAGCTTGGATCCTAGCTCCATTGAGAACATATGGGTTTTCATCACCAGAAAAGCTTATGATAATAGGTGGCAGTATATCTCCTTAAATGATATGAAAAAGAACTATATAAGGAGTATATTACGAAATGGATGTTCAAAAACATTACAACGGCTAATACTTTCAACGGAAAAATGGTGTGTTCTAGGTGAATTTGATTAAATGGAAAATCCACAAGATATTAAAAATGGTAAATTTCTGCACATTTTCATTATAGTGAATTTTTTTCTAAATTTCGAGTCGTGTTTTTCTGTGAATGCATTGCAATTCATTTGTTTTGCTTCAATTCATTTTGTTTCCCATTTATTTTAATTTATGTTTTTATTCTAAAAAAATCTTTACAATTTTGTTACAATTCAATCCGATTTAATCTTTTTTTCATCCAGAAAACCACCCTTTTACAAACCCTAATAATAATGTTTTCTAAATCTTTCTAGTTAATCATTTAAGTTTTTTTATTTTTTTTATGCATAAAATTTTTTTAAATAAAAATATAAATAAAACCTGTTCAAAATCTTTTGCAAGTTTAAATTAAATCTTTATCAAAAGTTCATTTACATCAAAATAGCTCATATTGTCAAAAGTTCATTAATTGTTCATTTATATGTTAACATATTTTAATCAAAATTCAAAAAGGACCCATAAAAGAGGATCAAATTAAGAACAATTTTAAAATAATTCCGAGACTTCCAGTTTTTTCGCACACATATGTAATCCTCACAAATATATTTTTTTTTAAAAAAACTTTAGGTTTGCCGTTTTATATGTTTTAAGAAAAAAACGCGTCTTCAGTTTGTTACGATATATTAAATTTGCAAAAATGATGACCTAACTAAAGTATGAGTTATTATCACTTTTTTTAAAAAAATCGTTATTCACACAGAAGTATTTGTACACCATAATTTATTTCTAGGGTCCTCAACTTAGTTTTAAATACCTCAGACTGGTTTTTCAGTGCCAAATGCAAAAAGAAAAACGACTTTTTAAAGTTTGATTAATATTTATTGGGTCTAGTTCTCTTATAAAAAAAGAATTACGCTGAATCATATTAAATCAATCAGTTTTTTTTTTCCTTCAACTCTGATTAATTTATGTTTTGTCTCAGTTTATTCTTTTGGCATGCTTCATTGATTTACCTTATGATCTCGTTTTTATTTTTTCTTAAATATCTTTATTTGTCTTTTTCAGACGAAACATGACTGTAGGTTAGTAGCCATGGTAACGTAGTTGGGGGATCCGTAGTCAAACGGCATATTTAAATCCTGTTATAAGTTCTACCTTTCGATCTGTCTTTCGTTGTTGTTCTTTTGGTTCTACAAGCTCTTTATCTATTTCCTGAGGCACAGCTAAACAAGTCTTTAAATCTCGCTGAAGTTTTAAGATGCTTTAGATTTTTAGATCAATGTTAAAAAATGATTTTTCATTCTTGAGCTAAATTTAATGTCTTTGGAAATAAAACAAGTAGTTCATAAACAAAAGTTTTGCTCTCATTCCCACTCTTATAGTGAAATCATCTGCGTTTAGGTCATAT
>BMAO01021691.1:0-26821 GCA_019973975.1 Trichonephila clavata
TATTCCTTAGGGATAACATATAAGCAGTACACATAAATTTTAATAAAATGCATTCATTCTTGTATCTAAAAATATAAGTTTCGTACACACACACGCAAGCACGCACACATAGACACAGAAAGAGAAGACAAATATATTGTTGAAAAATAAATCCAAAAGAAAATAAAACCCCAATAATATATTCAAGTGTCACAATAAGTTCACTTAATAAGTCATTAAAGCGATATATGGGTCATAAAATGACATCTGTTTTTAACAACTTAAGAGTTTTGAAAAAGGAAATTTTGTCGACTAACGACTATGAAACTTTACTCAAGTAAACCAGAAATGAGTCTTTTACATTTTAAAGAATAAAATGTACGTTGAAAAGCAGGTGGCATTTGCTTAACTGACCGTGCCAAAATATTTCGCTAAAGTTCGGCTTTAAGGAATAAAATATTTACTCTGAAATATTCCTTATAATCTCAACAGTGCACCTGGAAAATTGTACCTGAACTGAATACATTAATATAATTACAAAACAGTTAAGTATTCCTGGAACTTACCTCCTTTTTAAAATAGTAAATACTCTTTTCTATGTAATAAATGTTCCAAATAATCATTCTTGATGTTTAAAGAATAATTATTTCCACTTTTGTTAACTGAAAGCTTATTTAAGAAACATTTGCTTTTTAGAATTATTTCGAGGTTTTGTATGCTTTCGAGTAATCTACAATACAAGACATGAATTAATACATTTTAAGTAAATCGTTTTTATCAAAATAAGTTGCAAAATGATTTAAATAAATTTTATTTGTTTTATAGTTATTATTTTTTTATTCTGTCAGTGATCAAAATACACAATTTTAGATACATTTTTTAAATGCTTAGTATATTTTAAATAGTAGATATTATATTCATATATATTGAATCCATATCTATATCTAATGGAGGGTCAGTGAACTTCAAATACTTTAAATAACACATCCTTCTCTTAAACTTTTAACTTAATTTTTTTATGTAATTCAATATACATTTTAGTTTGAAATTTCGCTAATTATTTAGATACCATCAACTTATCTATACAAATCATTTAAGAAGCATTAAAATTGAAAATATTAATATGGTTTCATTTATATAAACATAAAACTTTCATATAATCCTACCTTCGAGAATTTCAATATTGTTTGTGCAATCTATTATATTTATTTTAAAAATTGCAAATGATACTAACACAGTAAGGTAAATCTGTTTTTGTAACAATGAGTATATTACATACACTTAAATTACTAAAACTTAGTACAGATTTGTAACAATGAATATCTGCAATTAAAATGTACAGTTGATAAAAACTGTATTTTTTACAAAAAATATAATTAATTCATTGATGAGGATTCATCATTTGCATTTGCTTAAAATTCCATATTTTCTCTACTCCATTCTTGTTGAATCCTACTCATATAAAGGAGATAATCCGAACTGGACTCAAAAAATTCGAAGCGCGAGGAATAAATTTATTAAAAATATCGGCTTTAAAAACGTATAATAAAGTACGAAGTATAATTTGATTTTACCGAAAGAAAAACTGATAAAAGAAGTGCAAAATGTCCTTTAGTGCAAATTTTTATTGTCATTCTATTAGATTATGCGAAAACGGTTAAATATATATTTAAAAGATAACGATATTAGGCTCAAAATAATAATATTACATTTGTCTCTTATTCTAGGAATAAATTTTTAAAACTATATTAAACATATTGAATTTACAAAGGATGGATACAAAGTAGTCGCAACACAATAATTGATCATGGATGCAAACACTTTCAAAATATTCCAAAAAATTTTATATTCATGAAAGCCAAAACAAATCATAATTTAAATAAACATTAATGTAAGCTGAAAATGTAGCAATAAATCTATGCAAGAAAATATATGCATGCATAATTTATCATTTAAAAAGAAATATTTTTATATAAATTTAGAACGAGAAAAACACGTACATCACACCAGAGTTTATATTCTAAAAACAGCTCTGTATTTTTTGTATGTGCATTATCAATCGTTTTAGGTAGGTACAAATCCTAAGTTGTTGTCATTCAAAAGAAATTAGTAACAATAACTGATATTAAGTTAATAGCTTAAGGTATCCGACTATTAAAACAACTTTTTTTTAATTCAGGTATAATGTTTTTTTTTTTTTTTTTTTTAGATTTCTTCAGAAGAGTTTTAGAAAAATATGCTAAAAATAAGAAAAGAAAAAGAAATTATTATTACGAAAATGGGAAAAAATCGCTAAAAATACACAAGAAATAACAAAAACTCGACCCATTCTGTATCAAAAGTTTACCAACAGATTTCCAATTTTTCAATTCTGAAGTTTTGCTATGTTATTCATTTTTGAAATGACCTTCATTATAAGAAATATTTTAATTTTTACGAAAATCTGAGCTTTTTATCTTTGTTATTGTATGAAATTGCTTAAAAAGCAGTGGTTATATTCACATAAGGGGCTGTAAATTTTGTAATAAAGAAAAGTGATTGATAAATCTTATGGTTAAAACAATTCTACAAAAATACAGAACATACACAAAAAAATTCAGCTAATTATTTTCAACACTTTTTTAGCTATCGCTGTCTCCGGTTGAGTATTTTTAAAAAAAACACACATTTCGAGTAAAACGCGTTTTAAAGTATAGCAACTTGCTTAAAGAAATGACATCTGCTTTTACTAAAACACTTGTAGTTTTTGTTCTTGAGAACGGAAAATTACAAACTTGGTATTTTCAAAAAGCTAATAAGATGGCGTACAAAAAAAGTGTCAAATTTAGGCGAAATTTACAATTTTAGGGTAATCGGATACCTTAATTCGCAATTTCGTTTTGTAATTAAAACAATAAACGCATTATTAAAAAGAAAGTATTATTTCCTGTTTCACTTCATTCTGAAAAACACACATACACTCATATATATGTAAAGTTTTATTTTCAAAACCATAAAAGTAAGCCCGGTTTCAAATGTCATCTTTATTTTCAATTTCATCTTTCAGAAGGTTTTTAAAAAAGACTGCTGAGTCTTAAAGAAAAGGTATAAAGTTTCACTTTTCAGATCGACTTTTGTTATTTTCGATATTTTCTGGGAATTCAAAATTTTCCTTTAAAAAAGTTTTTTCTATTGAATTTTTGAAAATAAAATATGAACTTGTAAAACAAAACAACAAATTTGTATTACATTACTTATTTAAAAAAGAAAAAAACTAAAGAGTATATAACATCAAACTGTAGAAACTGGAATTAAATTATAAAGATTACAATGTTTACTTCACGTATTTAATGTTTATTTTGTTTTTGTTTTTTGTTTTGTTTGTGATTTATATGATATTATCTCCAAATCCTTAATTAAAAATAATGAATAATAAATGATATATTATTATTTCTATACTCTCTCTAATTTTTCTTAAGGATTTATGACACTCTATTATTCTCGCTAACAAAATCCAATACCTATATATATATTGTTTATTTATTTTATATTGTTCATACTGTTCTTCTACTATTAAACTAACATAGTTTTAAGTTAATTTACTTTCAATTATGAAGAATTTTCATCCGACTCACAATGGTTTCATTGAAGAGAAATGTGTTAAAGTATACATATATGTACACATATACACAAATATAGACATGCATGCGTAAAAATTCGTATTGGTGTTTTTAAGCGTTTGTGTAAGTGAATAAGTTTCAGTGTGAATGTAAGTACGTAAGTTTGAGTGTGAATGAGTGTGAGTTTGAGTGGTAACGTTTGTGTGTGTTTGTGAGTAAGTGTGTGCATACATGGTGATTCACTACTATAGTGCGACATACTTATTGAAACTAAATAAGATGGAAGAGCGGAAATCGCTTCTTCACTAACAATAATTAAAAAAAGCAGATGATTATCAAAATAACTCTGGTGTTAAAAATAATGAGGTACAGCAATGCATGCAAAGTAAAATGCTATGGATTCTTTTTTTAGGGGGGGGGGTGCTAATAATATCATCCATATGATGGTTTGGAAAATTTTTAATAACTCATATATGTACTTGTAAGAATATAGAATACTCTACATATTTAAAAAATAACGATTTTTTGTTTGTTTGTCCATATCATTGGGAAGCTTGCCGCCAAATTTCAGATCTGATAAACAAATTAGTTATTGAAATATTTGAAGTCTTCTGAGTATAGGGTTTGGTGTCGGTTTCATTTTAATGCATTTTTGCATTCTTAAATTGAATAATTTAAAAAAAAAATGTTTTTGAGCACAATCAATTCTTTTGGGGTGAAATGTTTAATTATTTCAGACTTCATTACTAAAATAATTTGTGCTTGATTATGTTTTATGTTTTCATTGTTACTTAAGTAAGATTGATTTCAAGAACAGTTTTTGTTTTAAAAAGTATTTTTATTTTTGTTTAAAAAATTGTTTATAAGCCTTATTATTAATTTTTTTCGTGTTGAAAAAATGTCTTGGCCAACACGTTCTCAGGCTGATATGAGAAACATTATTTCAACGAAATGGAAAAATACTGAAATGATGTACCTAAGAATAAGTCCTCAGCTAATACTGTAAATAGAATTCAGAATTCAAGTATTGCAGATACAACTGAATATTTCTATGATATGCCAAACTACATTATAGTAAACACGCTGTAGTACTATATTTTAGTATTTTAAAATTGCGCCCACATCAAAAACACAAACTTGTTAAACTGCCTCAAATTAAAGCTGAAAAAATTAAATTTTAATTATGATCCTGGTGATTTTTAGACTAACACTAGAACTTCCGAGATTTCGAATAACCTTAAAAGTCCGCCGGTGTCCTTTTGACTTCGCAATATAAAATCCTTAAACTAATATTAATAACTAAATAATTATTCATCAGTAGAGTTTAATTTTAAGGCGTTTTTAATTAGATTTCCTGTGATTATCATCCTTTATATGATAAAAAATTGTAACAAAACAAATTATACTTTCTTGTAAAATGAAATAAATTTTTATTTTATTCATAAATATTAGTATAATAAGCAAATTCGTAATTTTTGCGAGAATTAAAATATTTTAATAATTATTTATCGTATTTATGCAGAAGGTGTTTTATATACCTCACTTGCAATGGATACAGTGGAAAAAAAACATTTCCTGTACATTTTCCACCCACCTTTTTTGTGCAGGGGACAAATTTTTTTCCCATTTCTTTCCATTACACTCGTCAATTTTGCGTTTTTTTTTATGCTTTAGCGAATTTCCTTATATGCTCTTATAACTTTATGTACGTGAAAAGAAGTCATTAGCTCATACCAAATTCATCGGGATTAATAGACAATCGTTAATTTTTTTTAAATGATTTAATTCATTATTTGTTATTCTTTAACAAGTTTTTTATTTGTTAGATTTAACACATTGCCAAAATTCTCTGATACACTAGAAAGATGTAAAGAATAATTTTTTTACTGAACCTACTTCAGTAGCCTACAATAAAACAAATAATAAATTTAAATTTTTATCTCTGCCGTACGATTAATTTAATTATAAGTAATAGTTTATATATTATTTATTTATAGTCAATAAATATGATTTTTTATACCATTTTATTTTCTTGTCGGATTTTTAGAGTTAATTTCTGTAGAAAGTATCACTTTCAGTAATTTAGCAGTTATATATTAAGAAACTATTGAAACATTGCTTATTTATATGGATATTTTTAAACATAAAATTATATATATATATATATATATATATATATATATATTATATATATATATATTATATATATATATATATATTTCTAACTTTTATCACACAATTTATTTTTAGAAAGGATAAAAGGTGTATACAAATTATTGTTAACATTTTTTTTATTTTTGTGCCATAAATCATATATCCAACTATCTGGAAACACTGTTATGTGTTACGAAGAGAAATATTTTAAATAGACATCGATGCCAAATATTTCATAAGCGTATGGAAAACGATGTATATTTCTCTTTTGACTTGTATTCAGTTGAAATGAGAATAAAAATAATAAATATGAGAGGGAAAAGATATTTACATATAGCAGAAACGATGAAAAATTAAAACATTGAGAAATAAATTATAAATTGTATTCCAATTTATTCTGGTGTAAGTCAATGAATCTGAATATCGTAAGAATTTCTTTAAATGTACTTTACTGAATCCCTTGAATGTACAATAATACCTCGACTTCCGCTACCATAACTTAAGAGAATTCGGAGCTACACGATTTTCAAATCTCGTCGATTTCCTTCTGTGGGTTCTTTTCTTTCTTTTTTTTTCATCATTAAAATTCAGGCGGAATCATTGCCATAACCTGATGAAATTGGAAATTTGATTGAAAAATTTTTCGATCTTGCCAAGAGAATAAATTCAGAAAGGATAGAGATGACGTTCAAGAGCTGCTGGATTCACACAATGAAAAGCTGAACACTTTAAACTCACGGAAATTAACGAGTAAGACCAAAACTTTGAAGAACTTCAGACTTTAGAACCAGTCCAATCACAAGATCAAATGATGGTTGCGAATTTTACAAAAAGAGTTACAAATTTCACAAACTATAGACCTCGACGTAAAGCGTATTTCTTCAATAAAACAAGGAATAAAAAACTATTAGCATGCTACAAGGAATTTTGTTGGAGAAAAAATGATTTTGAGCCGAAAGACTACTTTGTTACATTTTATGAAACTTTCCAAATTAAAATAGTCTTGGTTATCGATTTTGTACATTTATGTTATCAAAGATTTTATAAAACATTTTTTTTTCTAAATTACTTTTTTTTTCGTCTCCGGCACAAACTTAATATATTTTACATGTTTTTTTGCAAACTTATACCCCGACATATGCGGTATTACTGTATTTAAAAAAAACCAAAAGGAATAAGAAAATAAAAATTGTTTGAAATTGAGTTTTTATTAAAAAACGCTTTTAAATGTATATACATACACACACATTATATACATATATATAGTAAGATAAAATGATAAGTGGGAAATTTGTATTACCTACAAGAACAGAGAAATATAAAATTGGATTCAAAGAAACAGAACAAATGAAGATACAGAAAGAATCTTTGGACTAAAAGGGATGTATATTATAATTTGTAACTGAATTAGGTCAGTGATTTAATAAGCAATGATTTATGGTGCCGCCTTCCCCGTACAGCAGAAAGTTTCGACATAATAGATAAAATAGAGCCATGTTTAAACATTAGGCCTATTTTAATAACACTTGGATGAAAAACCAGGCACTAAAATAAAATTAAAGTATCAATAGCAAACAAGAAAAATTTTCTCTCATAGAGAAGAATATTACTAAACCAATTCCAAATGAAAAACTAGGCAAACCTTACAGGAACACATATATATATATATATATCTGTATTGTTTATTAAAACAATAATACATTAAACTATGAATTAAACTGAAAGTGCTTTACACACGAAAAAGTAAGCAACTAGTTTGCTGTTACAAATTCCACTATCTGACGATGTCAGGTGGCCGCGGTGGCCGAGTGGTCTAGGCATCGGATCATGGCTAGTTTGTCATGGGTTCGATCCTAGTACTACTAAAGATCCGCCGTGTAGGGGAGCGATGCACGTTAAATCTGTCGAGAGCTCAAACGTCCTCCCGTTGGTGTGGTGTGGTAGTTAGGAGAGGGGGTGCCAGCTCAGGTGTCGTCCGCGTCACTTGACCATGGTTCAAAATTACGCGGACCGTCCCCAAAAGCCCTCGTGTAGCTGAACAGTGGGACGTTAATATTCACTCACTGACGATGTCAGATCGCGGCCCACGAAACTCATCGAGGCACAGGGCTGGATGTACGCCTGTCTTTAGCCATAGCTTTGAGCACCATACTGTACGTTGGGTGACTATACGTTTGGGATCAGTTCCACCCCAATTCTGTGGGAGAACATCCTCGGTGTGGTCAGGGGCCTCCCACCTCTCTCCTCCATCCATCAACCTCACGAGAGAACTCATGGCTCGTCGGCTATTTAGAGCATCTATATGCCACAAAATAACTATACATTTACAAACATCCATATTGAATAAACAGGCCCTATGACACAGCAGTAAGTGTCGCTAACGACTTTCTCGGAAAGGCAACAAAAACAACTAATGTTAAAGATGCATATTAAAACGCTAACTGTGTTCGTATATATAATACTTAAAGTAATATTTTGTAAATACAAGTAATATTTATGTGGCACCACTCTTATTATTTTTAAACTCCATAGTTTTTTTCAAATTTTGAAGAAAAAGCTATCTGAGAAAGAATATACTTTTCTTTCAGAAAGTCTTATGAAATCCTGTAGGATTATTGAGAAAAAGTGTGTTATCATTCCACCGAATCACTATAATACTTAATCCTCAATAATTACAAGATAAAATCTGCTATTCCAAATTATACGTTTTAGCAACCAATTTATGGAATACTATACATACATATTGGTCAATGAATTAGCAAGAACAGAAATTTAGCTTAAGTGTTAATGTCCGATTGTTTTCGATTAAACAGGAAATAAAGAGAATAGTATTGTTTTTCCAATAAGAAAAGCACGAGCGAAATCAGATTATGGGTAATCGTAGGATCGATACTTCAACGCCACGAAAAATGCGGTAATTTTGTTTCCATTAGTAAGGTAAAACGCAAAATTCCTTTGATCTTCTTAAAGAATCAATTTGCTTTAAATTGTACTTACTTTAATATGGACTAATAAATCTTGGCAATAAAGCTTTCTTTCAATAAAACCCTATTTGATTTCTTTATTTTTATCGTATGTTTGCTGAAAAATATAGCTATGCCACCACCACATTTCGGATTTGAATTTCATTTGCATTCCTTTGACAAATTATATTACTGCAAGAAACGAAATATATTAAAAATGGCATAAATGATAAATTGTTATAACTAAACCGTATATATATTCGAATTATTTGTGTGTACATACACACATAGATCGCATAGTAATTCAAGTCACTGAGTGACATAAATTCAGACCTTACGATAGGAGCTGTTATAACTTTGCGAAGAAGTTTAAGTACGTGTTTAATTTAATCGTTATACACATCCAGTCATCCCATAATTACAAATTATGGAAAAGGAAAATGTAGCTTATTATTTAACATCTATGTACCATAGGAATTATAATGAATCACAGATTTTGTTCCCTTAATAGTTTTGAGATATTTTTTTTACATCTTGACCGAAATTAAACTTTGTCTGGATTTAAAGTATTTTTTTCTCGTTTTAATAATAATGAAAGAATATATGCAAAAACCGTTCATTTGGAGTCGCAAAATATCAAGTACTGAATTAGGGTGATATAATTGCACTCACTATGTACCTGGACTTAGCTTTAAGAAATTGAGAAAAATTATGTATTTAAAATATTTGCTTGTGTTTATTCATGTATTTTGCAAATTGTATACGAAGATTTCTAAAAAGGGCACGTTTAAACATAAAATGCTTATTTATTAATTTTATAAGTGAAATATATTAAGTACATAAGAAAAATGAAAAAAAAATAGATAAAAGGAAAATTTAAATCAAACAATAGTATTTTGTGCAAATAACGGTTTTATGTACCAAGTGCCTACGTTATGCACATAACGAGACCGACACATGCATTTAGATTAAAAGCGATTTATTGAATGATGGTACAAATACGCAAAAAAATATATTTACATAGATGTTAACAGATATCTTACTAATTTAATTTGAACAGACATATGTCAAATACATAACAAATAATTAGTAACACTAAAACAGTACTACCTTCTTGATGTCTAATTAGGTAACTATATTAGAAACGTTCTTAGTTAAAAACTATAATTCTTGATTGAAAATAAATTACAAATTTATCTTATTTATTTCGTAAACATCTGATATTTCTGCACTGAAAACCAAAGCTGAGGTAATTAATGAATTTGAAATTAGAATTTTTCCAATTAGGTGAATTTTACAAGTAGATATTTCGATATTTATTGCTTTGGAATTATAAATTGTAGAATATACATTTTTTCTTCGAAATTTGTAAAAACTGAACTTTTATTAGAATATTAGTTTGCCTTGCAGAAAACACATCCTTTCATTAAGGAACTTGTCAAAATTAATTTTAAGTTTTAAGATAATACTTTTCTAAATATATTTTAAAAAAAATGATCGTTTATTTATTTTCTGTAAGGTAATGTACTATTTATTAATGCTATTTTGTTGTTCTATTAGATAAGTTTAGAAATATACATGTATGTTGCTCTAAATTGTGTCCCTGAAATAAATTTTTATTTTATTTTAAGTTATTGGATAACACAAATTTTTTTAGAATTCGAGAAAATATAATTTGAGTAACATTTTGCGGATACAGGTAAATTTTTTCTGAATTTTTATGCGCAAAAAATAGTTATTTTTATTAAAAACCATCTTTTTCTCTCACATTATTTCATTTCATCACTAGATGTTTTGTAAATCTACTTTAAAAAAAACATTACTTAATAAAAAAAAATAGATTTTTTTTGTTAAAATCTTGTTTTTTTTAGGTTTTATTACCTAGAATGAATAATTACTAACTACCCAATGCATTTTCTGCGAATCATTATGATAATGTTTCTTCAATTTGGATGTAGTTTGTATTTAAGTTACAAGAATTTTTAAAATGTAATACAATCAGTTTGGTGATTCAAAACTTTTAAATGAAGCAAAAAAAACCCACTTAAGTGGACTTTTTTTGGCTCTTGAGGCTTTTTGACCTGGACGTGATTTTTCCCTTCTATTTTTTGCCTCCTTCCATTTTCACTTAATCTTCGTTTAGCTGACAAACGTTACAGACAACCGGAGACTGCATAGAATATAGATTGAATTTGATTTTTTTTCCTCTTGAGGAAACTAGTTCTATTATATTACATTAACAAATATGTGAGAACCTACGTACTACTTTTAAAATGGACTATAAATAAACTAAAAGTTATCTTGCTAAATTGACTTAAAATTTCTGGATATTTAAAATTGGACACATTTCTATTTTATAAAAAAAAAAATAAAATTAAATTTTAAAAAGACCTTATAAGAATTTTTAAAATGTGTTATTAAAAATTACTACGAAATAAAAAAACAGTAATTATTTAATTAATGAATAGAAAGGAACAAACAAAAATAGTCCAACTACCATAATAAACAGGAAAATAGATCTGTGTGTTTCTAAAGGACAGTGGATAGCAAGTTGGACTTCTAATCCAAAGGTTGTGATTTATAATACCACCTAAGATGGCATTATTTCCGAAAAAAATGATTTCTTCTTACTATACAAATTTATTGAAATAATTAAATTTAATTAAGAAAAAATAGTAAAAAACAAAAGTAATCGTCTAATACTCTACATAGAAAGGGAAAATAAAATCGTCTGACACCGTGTCAGACAGGTGGCATTATAAATAGCAACACAACAACAAGGGCCCTGGGTAGCCTAGTAGTTAGAGCATCGGAAGCCAGACCGGAAGGTTTGGGTTCGATGCCCAATGTCACCAAATACTTTCCGAGTACACACAGAGCACGTGCTCGTTGAATCAGTGGGTCCGAAAGTCTTGTGGGCGATCGTAGCAGCAACCACGGGTGCAGGGGCTGGATAATATTTCAGTCCCCTTCAGTTCCATCTCTAAATGTTGGAGGTGGATATAAGTGGTGTCGCCATCTATCACGTATGAACCGAGCCAAATCGTACTGCCACATACATGGTGCGCAAAGCAAAAAGCTAACGGCAGGCGTACCCCTTGCCACGTTGAATTTCGTGGGCCTCGATCTGACACCGTCAGAGAGGTAGCATTAGAAACAGCAACACAGCAGCAGGAAAGTCGTTTTCTACTTTGCCAGTTAATATTGTGATTTTGTCATACGTATATACATATTTATATTTTAATTGTACGTATTTAATAAAAATGTAACTGGGGATAAAAATTTCCTTCGTTTACGTAAGTAGGAATTGACTTAATTTTTTATATGTTACTTGTTTATTACATAATGTGCCAAGTCCTGCTGGAATTTCTAACCTCTGTCATCATATCAGCATTTTATTTCTTTAAGTACTACCTACGCGCTGCCATCCAACATTGTCACACATTTATAAAATTATATTTTCAACTATCAATACGTTTTATTTGAAACGAACTCTTATATAGGCAATCCAAGCAACTTTCTGTGGAAACGATCATTCCTTTTTCAAATTTGGATAAAATTACTACTTCTAAAATGTTACTGAGACTATTGGACATACAGAGAATGATATGAGTGTATATAACATGAAAAGTGGGTGGAAATATGCTTCGCTTCATTGCGTTCCTGGGGATTTGCCTTTGATTCTAAAATTGAAAGAATCACAGCAGTCAATGAGAAACTTAGGTGTGATTGGGGCATCGAATCATTAAATGCTGATGATGTCAAGATGTGCATTCATATGGATTCTTAGATTTTTTTAACTATCAATTATTTATCGGTAGAAAAGAAGATGAATTTTTGAAGAAGCTAACATTTTGAAGAAAATGTGCTAATAGACAAAAAAAGATTGCAGTGGGTATGGCTGAAAAAAAATGTTTAAAAATATTTTAAGAGTCAAAGGATGACTTAAGAAAGTTATTCAAATGTAAAATGGAGCTTTAAAATGAGACATGATTTAGAAAATAATATTCTTTGTTCTCACATGATGTACACATAAAAGAAAAAAAATGAAATGATGCAAAACAATTAACTTAATTTCTAATTAAAAAGTTCTTTTTCAGAAGCATTAACCAATAAAAGAAATGCAGTTTTCTTTGTTCTATCCTTCTATTTTTTCTCATTAAATTTAAATAAATATAAAAACATGTCTAAACGAAGTTTGGAATGAACACATTACTTATTTTCCTATAGAAATAATGCTTCACTTTATACAGATTCCTTTTGGGTAGGCACTTCAGAAGAACAAACTTCATTATGCGAGATGTTTTTGGGCATATAATATGTATATATATATATATATATATAGACTACGTTTTGCTTATATTAAAAGTCGCTTCTCTATCGATGTGTAAATGAAAAATTCGAAGAACATAAAAACATATGGACTTCATATGAATTTTTCATTCGTTTAAAAATACATTTACAATTTCGAGCAGAACTATTAATAAATGACGTTTTTTCTCTGAAAAAGCAAGTAAAGTAATTAAGTTATTTTCAGAAATCTTAATTTTTTTTAAAAAAAAGGAAGTTAAATTATGTTGAGAGGAGAATAAAAAAAAAGGTAAAAATAATACATCAACATTAAAATTGTATTCACTTTTAACTTCATTCACTTTTATGAGATGTTTCCGATAATAATTTATTACTGATGTTTTCTGTTTTTTTTCCTTTAGCTCAGTGTTTCCTAAAGTGGTCTATATCGACCCCAACATGCCTACAATGATCTACAAGGGGTCCTCGCCAACGGAAGAATAATTTGGGGGTCCATGAAGTATAATTGGGGGCCTATAATAGTGACTCTTATTTAACCAGATCATGAAATTACATTTAAAAGTAAAAGTTTAATTTAATTTAATATAAACTAGTGAAAGCTATATTTCCACAAATTAACTTATGCATTTACTAAATTTAATGTTCATTTGCAGTTACAAGGTTACAGCATACATTTTATTAAAACAAGCACTTTTTAGCATTTCTTTCGAGAATTAAGGTAAAGAAGAAGAATATTGGAGGTTGAAATTTTCTCGATTTTTCTCACCATTTGGAAGGACGTTCTAATCAACGTTCAACATTTAAATGCTCTTTATTTTGATTTTTAAACAGATCTAAGAATGCTTTGACTATGGTAATGCTACTGTAGGTAATAAATCCATACATTCTAATTGAAAATAAAAGCTATATTACAATACGGACTGATCGGAATGATCACTAACGAAGACCTTAAAGTAAAGTTTAAAAAGCACTGTCAGCAATTTTGACTTAAAAAAAAAACATGCCATTTTTTTTTTTTATTTTTAAAGAACAGAATATCGTGAGAAAGTTTTTAATTGCTTTTCTAGTGAGAAGAAATTTCAGTATGGTTGCCTATGTATAAAAAGAATTCAACTATACACTACTTACAGAGAAGATAGAAAGGAGGTTATACCCACAAGATTGATACCAAATGGCGAGAATTTGTTATTCATTCCTCTCGTAGATAGCATTTGTTTGTTGTTTATTTATTTATTAAATTTCAATTTTATTAATTAACATGTGTTTCTTAAGTCTTAAATACAATAATTCCCCTCAGGTACAATTGTAATTCCTTAAAAGTAAGTAGTAGTACCAGCTATCATAAGTAATTTCAATTGATAAATTAGTAAAAATTCATTATTATGTAAGCAGGGGCAAACCTGCTTACCAGAGTTAGATGTCTAAGATACCAAAAATTTTTGATCAATCTCTGCCTTAGAGTAACATGAAATAAAATTCAGCAGTATATGACCCATAGCAACAGTAGAAAAACCTCTTTAATCAATATTATTCAATTATTTCTTATATCATATTTTATTTATTTAAAATTATTCTGTGATATAGCATTTGAATTATTTTATAATGGCTTCTTTTAACTACATTCTTACTAATAAGTATAATAATAAGTAGTTCATAAGACGGTTAAATATTTCTTACCACAGATCTCTAATTGTTTTTTAATATCTGTTAAAAGTTTTCTTGTTAAAAATATTGTGTGCATATATTTATTTTAACTCTTCTCCAAAAAAAACAAAAAAACTCTTTAATTTGGATGCCTTAATGTTTTCTTTTCACTTTCTAATCTTATTTATTTATCGCAATCCTGCAAGGGTAAAATACGTAACAAAAGTATGCTGAACGCCATGTCTTCCAATATCTTTCGCCAAAAAAACTAGATTGTCGTACAATCTTTAGGAGTGTCTACTTGTCTCATTTGAATTTCAAATGCTACATTGAAAAAGTTCATTGTAATGAAACTGCGAAACAAAACGCGTTAAATTGAGTGAAAACATCAGACAAATAATAAAAGGCATTGTAAATGAACATAAAATTGGCTTTAAAAAACCATGCATTTCATCAAACGCAATGCAGAATTAAAATTATGCCCTAGCAATAGGTCTGTATAATTGGTAAAAGAAAAAATGAGATAATCGAAGACGGAGTATTTGTTAAATATTGTTTGACAGAATCTGTGAGCATTTAAAACATGGACACCCCCCCCCTTTTAATTACGGTTTGTTTCTCTGAATAATTTGTTGACAAATGAAGGTAATATTGAAATATATGCAGTAAAAGCTGGAATGAGTAATGTTTAAATATTTATTTCCTCATGACATTACCTGTTGAGAGAAACTATGATTTTTAAATTAAAGAATTTCAAAGAAATTGAAGGGAGTAGTGGGTTCTACCTTAGATACAGTTAAGGAGTTTATTAAACAAATAAAGAGGAAAAAATATCCGTAAAACCACTCAGAGTATGCGTGTTTTGTGTATTTCAATGAAATTAAGGGGCACACTATGTAGGAGTATGATGCTACAGTATGGTAAATGTAAGAAGAAAATACACTCATGGACAAAAAATTAGCGCACCAAGAAGGAGTCGTCAAAATGAAAAGAAATTTTACATACGTAATGAATACTTGGATAGAAGTAAACGATTAGAAAATCAAAGACAAATGAGCATTTATTTCAGAGAAAAAGGCAAAAGAAGGAAGGATTTAATACCCTGTTGAACCCCGTCTAGCGCGAATACACGATGCGATACGATTGGGCATTGAGGCATACCAGTTCTGCATGATGCCTGGAGACATTTCTTTCCATATTTTCTGTAACATTGTCTCTAGTTCGTTCAAACTCGTGACATGCTCAATTGGAGACAAATCTGAGTATCGGGCAGGCGAAGGAAGGGTAGTAACAATGCAAAGACAGTCTTGTGACATTCTTGCCGTGTGAGGCCCAGCACTGCCTTGTTGAAAAATGGCTCCTGGGAGCCGTTGCATGAGTGGCAATACATGTGGTTGCAGGATTCCATGCACTTACCGCTGGGCTGTCATGGAGCCACGGTTCAATACTAGGGGTGTTAGGTTATTTTTAATTTCTTTAAGTTGTATGCTTTTTTTAAGGTTCTTTGATATGGTATTATATACAAGCAATTTTAAGCTGTTCTAAGGGTGTATATTGCTGATATCTCTTAAATGCTATTAATCTTATAAATAATTAAATAAGATGAGCATGAATTACATACTGCAATAAAACAAAAATTGAAAGAAAATCTGTAACTGTGGAATATTTACATCTTTTTGCAGCCATTATTTAAATCGTGATAAATGGAAAAGATTCAAAAATATTTATCTATACTTGTATATGAAATTTTAAAAAAATCACGTGGTAAGAATTATTTAAGAAATCGGTAAAATGATGAGTTTTTGTCGTTTAACATTAAGTATTTTTGTTATTCAAATTGCATCACGAAATGCATATATTGCTATAGCACAGATGTATGTATTTAATGCAAGTAAAATGTATAAGTATACCTCTAAATAGCATTGTAAAGTATTTTATTATTTTTATTTAGAAATCCATTGGGTCAATACAAGATTTGGATCTGTTACATGTATACACGTGTATCACGTGTTTTTTTTTTTAGACTTCTGCTTAGTAAGATGTAAACGAAGACTATCCAATGATTATTAAAAGAATTCAATATTTGTTTACTTTAAAGTAAATTCTTTATAACTACATTTTATGCCACTTTTCTCCTTTTTAAATTAAGCTCCATAAGCTTTATTTCATCACTCGCAATAATTTCAATACACTATATATTTTAATAATTTAAGTGCTTCTTATTCAACATGTTAATTTCTTATATATTTCCAATATATTCAACTTCGTATTATCCATAATCATATATTATTCATGTCAGGAAATTTCTTCTAACCTACTTTTTCAATTGATTTGAATTTTATTCATTGTAACATACATTGCTTCGGAAATATAACCTCAGATAATAACGTTTGGTAAACTGCCATATAACATTAACATACATGAAATATTAACAAAAGTTACCTTATTTCCCTTCTAAATAGTCACCTCTCATAATCATGTACCGCTGAGATCTGTTATACATGTTCTGGAAACTTTGCAAAAAGTCTTCTTTCGAGATGGAGTTCAAAAGCCTCGTCATGTTTCATTGGGTGTCAGAGATATCGTCAAATCTCTTTCCTTTCAAAGTGATTTTGAGTCATGGGAAAAGGAATAAGTCTGGAGGATTGAGATCTGGCGAGAATGGTAGATTTTCAATTTTCTCCACCCTTTTTTTTGCCAGGAACTGTTTGACGATATCGGTTGTGTGAGGGCTAGCAGTGTCATGAACAAAAAATCATGCCTATTAGGTTCGTACCCTGCGTTTCATGCAACGGGTCAAAATTTAAATGTGCTTTGCAGCAATCATCGTCCAGCTATCATGCATCCAGTTATCCTGTTAATCGGTGATTTTCGTGATTAATTTACACACTTTATCAATGCTTTCGTCCTTAACGGAGGTCACCGGTCCTTCGCTACAGGGGTTGTCAGAAACTTTCCAGTCCTTCTCGAACACAGGCGAACCAATCGTACGTAAACTTAATGTGTGGCAGTGCTTCATCTTCATGAAAACGTAGTAGTATCACATAAGTTTATTTCGGTGCCTTGTCAAGCTTAAAACATAACTTTAAATTCATCTTTCGTTCCTTTATCTTCCTTTTCTCAGTTAATACCCAGCGCACTGAACAAGCACTTTGTAAAACAAGTCTTACATTGATCACAAACGACGCTTAACTGAACAACGTGGGGGGGGGCAGATGGTCAGCTCCTGCCACTACCCATGTGCAGCGTTTTGTTTCACCATTGTTGCCAGACCAGCCGTTCTGACTTCCTTCACTGAACTTTATTCTCAGAGGTTGTATTTCATTTTCCTTCGTTTGTTTTCGTTGTTTTTTTAAAAAAATAATTAAAATGAAATAAATTTTTTAATATAAATAACTAATTATAAATGTTGTAAAGTATCCCGAAATTTCTAGAGAGTAATTTTAAAAATGGAATCTCTCTTTGTCACTCGATACATCTGATAATTTCAATTTCTAACTGGTACTAAAACAATAAAAAATTAAAATATGCAGGTCTAAATTTTTTATTTTCAAGAGCAAAAAAAAAAAAAAGTGCTTTTATAAATGTATCAAAATTAATGAAATCTCTAAATATCATTTTAATCCCAAATTTCAAAATGATGGGTTTGCAACTAATATAATTAAATATTTTCAGAATAAAAAACTTCCAAAACGATTTTGAGATAATTTAGTCCTGTATCATCCTAAAGAGGTTTTAAACTGGTTTCATGATCCCAAACTTTCCATTCAATATTAATATTCAATTTTGCATTACTTTTAATATTCAAACATTTATTCTCACCTAGTTCAATTTATCGAGTCTCATTATACTGCTCAGAATATGTTAGTACACTGGTACGCTAATCATCTGGTTGGAAATTGCTTTAATGAGTATACTTAGCAATACTAGAAGCACATTAGTTTTACATATGATAAATGTAAAATTGTAAACGGAAATTCTAGATTCCATGGGCTTCTTTTTATAGATAGTTGGATAGTAAAAAAACACACCAAGAGCCAACATTTTCACAGAAAAAAATACTCTCAGATAAGCATAACAGTTTTTAAAAAAACTTAAGCTGCAAGTTGATTTTAACAAACCTGCAATAAAACATAACAAACCCAATATAAGGGGGTGCTTCTTTATTAAAGAATAAAACAAAAAAAAGACAATTGTGTGACAAAGAAATATTAGTAAAGTACTTTAAATATTAGTAAAGTACGTTACGTAAAGTATCATTACACGTCTGGGTACAACCTATCAGTAATTTAAACAAAAATCCCTTTAATTAAGTGAAAATGCTTTCAAGCATTCTTAAAAAAACGATTAAATATTGATCTGTGCTTGAGGGAAATTTATGTCATAAATGATAATTATTCTGTATTTTTTACCCTGCAAGATTAAAGTACTTTACTGTCTACTTGTATCGAATGTTTTAGTGTTACACATTTATTTATGGATTAAATATACGTTTTCAGATACCACACATTTAATTTTTAGTTTAATATAATAAATGGTCCTTATCAAAATGCAAGTTCAGTTTATCTTTACTCATTGGAGATAAAATATTTTCAGCTGTTAAGAATATATTTTGAGGGTTTCATGTCAGACTGATCATCTCACTAGTTCATATACCTCAGTATCCAAGGTCACGAAAACTGAGTTGAGCTAAGTAAGCTTTGTCTCTATATGAGAGACGTCTTGAGATTCTTTGAGGCTCTGGGTCCAGAGAAATCTAAGATTTTTGTGACCTTGGTCCCTTATGCAAAAGTAGACCCAACCTGAAAACTTTAAAAGTATGCAGTATATATGTAGCATGCATTTTCAAATACTAATTCAAATGGTTATTTTATACAAATAAATTTGCTGGACTCACAATCTAAAAAACCTAGGCACAAACCTACTAGACCGATAGCCTCATTTCGACTAAATGAGTTTGAATGATTGTTTTTGGTGTTAGGCTTAACCCTAGACATAGACAACGTTATCATATAATAATACAGTCGTACCTATTATGCCTATTGACATGTCATTTGAAAGTCCCTGTTATTCAAAGTATATGAACGGGAGTAATACTTGTGTGCTTGAACATTAAAACTATCCAGATCATGATTTGATTAAGACAGAGTCAGGAGCGAAACAATGCCTTCACAGAGAGCGAGGCCCTGGGACCGGGCCCAGGTGGCCCATGCCTTAAGACATCCCTGGCCCTCATAGGCTGTTTTGTCACTGAGTTTAGTTTAAGAATAAAAAAAGTAAAAAAAAAATACCTGGTTTTATAGACATGCTAATCGCAAGCTAAAAAATTATAATTTTAGAAAATTAATTGATTATGATTATTTTATCATTGTTTACTGGCTGTTAAGACAACGAACGCTTATTTCCTCATAATTAGGCAGCCAGTGCATTATCCTTAGCAGGAGTTTTTAAATCTCTCTATATATATGAAAAAAAGGTTTTGGCAAAGCAGTAAATATATATATATATATATATATATATATATAATATATATAATTATATAAATAATATATACATATATATAAATTTACCACGCACTATCGCGCAACAATTCCAACCCTTAAGTTAACTCGCCAAGTTGGCAATTCCAATTTAACATGCGCTGTTCTCACTGAAATCGGCAACCACGTGCTTCGTTTCACATAATGGCAGATATACTTTTAATACAGTACATTATTGCAAGCTTTCGCAAAAAAAATTATCGCAACGATTGCCTGGATTGAAATTGTTGCAGAAGAAAGGCGTATTCGTATACAAATACATTCACAATCAATGGAATTAGATATTCAACTATCAGGAGTGCCGCGTTAAAATTTATCAACGTTGAATGCAATATCAATAAAGTGTTGGATGATGCAGCTTTACTAATGAATTTAGCTGAAAAAGAACTCCAGGACTACTTTTTTGGAAACAATAAAGGTTAAACTACATAATGCATGTAAATTACAGTTTTACAATTGGAGGAACAAGGAATGGACAGTTCTAAAATTTTTATGATGGATGTTTGTCTCCCATTAGACAAACAGGGAGTATAAAAGACACTCCATGAGTTTAAAAAAACATACATACATTTTTAGTATTTTGTAGATTTTAGAAAATCTTACGTGGAAATTTCATGTATTAGAATCTATTAAGTGTAATAAGCGTAGCAAATTTACTTATAAGTAGCCCACTTAAATTTAATTAGAAATCAACAATGGAGTACATTTATTTTTGATAAAAATAATTTGTCTATTATGGTTCAGTTGGCATGTAAAGAATTTATAATTCAGCTTAAAAAAGAATATATAATATATATATATATTAAAAATATATATAATATTCTTTTAGAAGAATATATAAGAATAATATATATATATAATTATTATATATATATATATATATATATAATATATAATATATTATATATTATAATATATAATATATAATATATATACTTCCGGTCTGATCTTAGGATTCTAGGGATGTATTAGTCTTCTTTTGAATTATTTACTGTATAATATATAGATATAATATATATTTTTTGAAAATTATTAAATCATTTTCCTAGTAAAAATATTTTTTAATTATTTAATTTTAGATAGATATAGTACATAATTTATTGTAAAAAGTAACTGGAAATTGCTCACAGATGTATATATAATATATATATATATATATTCAGGAATTTATACTGTTCCGAAAATTTGGAGGTTATTTTTTGCGAGAAAACTTAGGCACACAAGATTTCTAAATTTAGTTTCACAATCCTCTTTGGGATAATGA
Source organism: Trichonephila clavata (assembly GCA_019973975.1). NCBI lineage: Eukaryota > Metazoa > Arthropoda > Arachnida > Araneae > Nephilidae > Trichonephila > Trichonephila clavata. The sequence goes on from BMAO01021691.1 coordinate 21,455, forward strand.
ATATTTAATTTTAAAAAAAAATTGTTTCACATCAAAAGGATTTCTAAAAGAAAGGAATTATTTTAATTGAAAATTCTAAATTGAGAATAGAATCACTAAACGGACATAGTTTCCTTTTTTTAGCGAAATAGATATCCCAACCTCGTTTCCGATCAAAAGAAAGCTCTTCGATGAACATTTGAAATAAAACCGATTTATCACTTTTCCGGAAATGAAAAGAAATCTATAACGAAACCCTTAAACCTAAATTGTTTTTTGAGTACTCCCAGTAGGGAGAAAAAGAAACATTTTATTCTTGAAGACAAAGAAAATGGTGACAAAAGGCAGTGTAGTCACGCAGAACTGAATCGGGCAAAGGTAATGTTTGGATAAACCCCGGCTTTTTCTCTTCAATATTTATTTTAAAGACATATTTTATGTGCCTAAAAGAATCGGAAAGTACACGAACATTTTTTTTTTTTAGTTCTCTAGAAAAAAGTTAATGCCTTTTAAAGTAACTACATATTGCATGTATTTATCTACAGATTTGATTCAAAAATAAAATTGTGCAAATGGAGAATGAGAGGTAGATGTTAGAAAAGAAGAAAATCACATCAAAGTTTTATAAGCATAATATTTATTTCATGACACGGAATAAATCAAATAAGATGATTAAATTTTTGAAATATTAATATTAATTACAGAAATAGAAATGTTTCTGAATTAATAGTTTCAAAGTGTATACAGTAAACATATATAGTTACTATTAATTTTGATGAAAAATTTACCAGTTGATAATTTATGTGTTTGGATGGTGCACATACTGTATCAATAAAATTGCATAACTTAATGTAGAATAAATACGAAAGCTATGAAGCAGCTCAACTTAATATTAAATTTATTTTTGTAAGAAAAACGTTCAGATTACATAAGAATTTAGTAATCTGTTACTATACAATATTTATTTTTGTAAAGATTATAAAATATGTGAACAAATATAAAAAATGAAAGAACATATGTCATGCACTTTTAAAAAAATAATTTAATAAATTTTAAAACCTTTTCTCCGGTTTCCAAAGTATAATTTCCTTACAATATGCAACACGAATTTCATTTTTAAACACAAATGTACTTAATTGTGTGTGTGACTTGAAAATAATAATTTAACTTGAAAAACTACATCTTAACAATGTTTAGATTACTAAAAAATAAATTAAATATCGGAAGGATTTATGCATATTTCTAAATACTATGTAAAAGAACAAACTCCTAAGAGTATCGAAGACATTAAATTCCCAAGTATTTTAATTGCTAAAACCAAAACATCCCCAGCGTTAATTACATTTAATATCAACAAAGCTATATACACGAAATGATCAAATGTATCAGGTCATTCCTCGAAATAGAGGATACGGTAAGTGAAGTCGAGCTCCTAGATAAGTACAAAGTAGATTATTCAAGTTTAAAGTCGTATAATATCTAGAAAAGTGCAATAAAGAAGAAGAATGACTGCAATGAGACGAAACACCCAAAGAAGCGTTCTGAAGGTGGTGAAGGGATCGGTTGTCTCAATTAAGAAAAATCTGTTCATGACATTTTAGCTCTGCGGTATATGATATTGTCGTCAAGTGCACTGGTGCAGAAGCTGTAGCTGTAGAAACAGGAATGAGATCATGCCAATTAACAGCCAGGAAACGCAGAGCTTTGATGAGAGTTGTAAAAATTAATCGCTTGGATTCGGCCGTGCAAACTCGTCAGGAATCCCATGAAGTCTTTAGATTCAAAAACAGTGCAATGACAATTCGTCTCAAAATTCAAAAGCTTGATTTTCAAAGAAAATCTGTTGCTCGTAAACATAACTAAAACAAATGCTGAGAGTTGCTTATAGTGTTGCAAAAGATTTCAATTTGGCATAAAGGTACATGTCGGGAAGATATGCAAATGAATAAAAATGCAGTATGATTGCGCATTACGTTTAGCTGGTAGAGGGTGTTTAAAGTCGTTCTCCGTGGAGTATAAAGCAGGTAACCAAATGTTGTTTGAGAGTGCTGAACGTTTACAAAGGAAGCGCTGAGGTATACATGTCATTACGCCCTTTTCGAAGACAATATGAGTAGCTGTTGCAGTTTAAGAAGGGGAGAATCATTGGCATGAGGGAAACTGGGTGATCACTAGGCGAGTAGCTCGTCAATTAGGCCACTCTGATTATGTTGTGAGGAGGTGTTGGGAACAGTTCCATCCGATAGATGTCATTTACAGGACGGATCGCTACTCAGGACGCAATCGACAGACCAGTCGTCGAGAAGACCACATCGTAAGAAATGCACGCCAACTGCTTCATCGGCCGCCATCCATGCACAGGTAGGAACTTCACTAGGGGCCCCTGTGTCTTCTCGAACCATACAAAGGCGTCTGGCTGAAGGACATTTGGGATAGCGGTGCCCATTACGTGTGCTGCCCTTGACGACCACTCATTGACGCCTCCATTTAGAGTGGTGCCACGCAGGAGGAAACTGGACTGCAGCGGAACAGAACCAGGTCGTATTTAGCTACGAATCCAGAATCAATCTCAGCAGTGATGAGAATGTGTTCATGTGTGGAGACAACATGTTGAACGCCTCAATACTGCCTTTGCTTTACAGCGACACACCGCTCCCACAGCTGGTGTGATGGTACGGGGTACCATTGCCTACAATACATGGTCACCCCTAGTATTGGTCCGGGGCACCATGAGAGCCCAGCGGTATGCCCATGACATCTTGCAACCGCATGTGTTGCCCCTCATGCAACGGCTCCCTGGAGCGATTTTTCAACAAGACAATGCTCGGCCTCACACAGCAAGGGTGCCACAAGACTGTCTCCGCAATGTTACTACCCTTCCTTTGCCGGCCCGATCCCAAGATTAGTCCCCAATCAAGCATATCTGGGATCATTTGGGACCGAGATTTGGACATCCCACGAGTTTGAATGAACTAGACGGAAAGTTACAGCAAATATGGAACGTAATGTCTCGAGACATCATACCGAACTTGTATGCCTCAATGCCCTATCGTATCGCATTGTGCATTTTCGCTAGAGAGAGTTCAACAGGGTATTATTCCCTCCGTTCTTTTGCCTTTTTCTCTGAAATGAATGCTCATTTTTCTTTGATTTTCTAATTATTTTTTTACATGAAAGTATTCATTACGTATGTAAAATTTCTTTTCATTTTGACGACTCCTTCTTGGTGCGCTAATTTTTTGTCCATGAGTGTATTGTTTTATGATCATTTTATCTTCGATTCTTCTTAAATGTTCTTCTCTTATCATATAAGCGTACTAAGGTTTTATTTGTTATGTTGTTTTAGAATTCAATTGTAAAATATAAGTAGTTTTACTCCATATAATTAATAAAATGTTCTTCAGTATTTGTTTTGATAATAATTTCAATCACATGTTTTTCTTATTTATTTTCATTAAAAAAATGAAAAAAAGAACTGTCTGTTTTATTTTCAATACTAAACTAATTATTAACATATAGGTATTTTAATTTTAAAATATTACCGCAGGAAAAATGGACTTTTATTAGGTATAAATTTTGAAATATAAAATACAAAATAGTGGTCAGTAGCTGGTTACAGACCATTAAATATATTACATGGAATTATAGAAGTTAAGCAAAAAATACTACTAAGGTTTAAACTTTTAAACACTATAGTGTAGAAAAGAATTTTAAAAAAAAGGGGATTTTAAAAATTCAGCCTATTTTCAACATTCTTCTGATCTTATATTTAGATGTGTCAATGGATTTCATATTCTACTCCTTCCCTCCTAATACACTTTTCCAGTACAATCAACACTGTTACGCCATTGAAGTCAACTTGTTTCCGTTCTTTACATTCAAGCCTGTAAGTGGCAATGTGTGAACTGGAAAATGGGACCATTGCTCATGGCACTTTAAATTCCAAATTTATCTGTTAGTTCAGTTTATCTATGGTGAATAATCCATTTTTACGATATGTCAACAATCTAAAGTACGTGTTTTCGATAATTTGCAAACGACTTTAGCTAACCATACATTTCTAGTTGAAATGCACTAAAATCTTTCGAATTAGGACAAAGAAATAAGTATTGACATACTTCGAGAGCATATTCATTCTCTATTGAGTGCTAAAGAGTACCATAGTTGTTATTACCTGTAATTGATGGCAATACAGATAGCCATTTCTTCATATTCTGTGTTCGAAAAGGGTTGTTATTTCAATAATTTTTCCCCATGTAAATCATGTTGTTTCTTTTTATTTACCTAGGTGTTTTGTGCATTTTAGACGCCCGAAAATGTATACATTTTAAATTTAGTGGGAATACATTATAAAAATGATTAATATTGTAAAAATTATCAATCCACTTGTGTTGCTTACTTAAGGGGACAAAATTTAAATATAATTTAAAACGATATCTTTCACCACAGCGAATTCTTTTTGATACCATACCCTTAAGATAAGTGTCAAAACGCACATAAACTGGCAATCAGTATATTTTAAATGAGATATAAAGCAAAAGTGATAGACCGTTTTAGAAATCTCTACATATGATTTTTCTGTTATTTTTTTCAAATATTTAAATAAATAGACAAAACAATCAGAACTACATTTTTTTTAAGTAGTGAAAAAATAACTATCATAAATTAGCCTGACTTTTAAAAGAACGTTTAATTCTACGAAGTATTTTGTATATAAAAGATCATGTTAAAATGAAAGCGAATGTAATTAACGTGAAAGTGATTAGTTTGCACTAAGAAAATAAAATTACCGTATGAACATATGGGTGATGTACAATCTCATTAGTATTGTAATTACAGAATGTGTTAAATCACAATACTTCACTTTCAATTAAACAATATTTTTGTTTCGTGTTTTGTGTCCAGAAATTAATTATTTCTGCTTGTTTTAGATGGATAGAGATATGTATAGATATATAAATCTTGAATTTATTATAATTTAAACAAGCTACTAACAATAAATGTAATAAGAAATCCATTAATAAATGAATACAATGAATTTTAAAATGGCAGCATACAAACATAATTGTAATTTTTGTTGTTTAATCAACATGTCTATATCTAAATGATATATCTCAATGAATATATGTACCAAATCAGTAAAATATTTATATATGTATGATATAAATTAATTTACCCCACTTCTATTCATATTTAATTGAAAAATACAAAATTATATCAATATATATGTCAAATACGGAAATTTTAATTTAAATTGTAGTAGGATAATAAATAAAAAAAATCGAACACTTTTTACTAAAGCTTAGAGATTTAGAGTGAGTAGGATTATTTAAAAGCAGATGCACAAGTTTGGGAGAGAGAAAAATAGAGTAGTGCCAGCTGGTGTCT
>BMAO01021692.1:0-21672 GCA_019973975.1 Trichonephila clavata
TTCTCCTAGGTCTTTTATGATCATCAGAGGGGGTGTAGTTCTCGAGATTAATAATATTTAAGTTATTGATGTTAGGTAAATTGGTAAAAAAGTTTTTAGCTAGAGTTTGAATATAAGTTTTAAATGGGGGGATTTTGATATATATATATATATAGACCTATAGATATTACGGTTGGCAGTGTATCTATCGGCTTTAACTATTGTCCTGATAATTGAGTTTTGTGCTATTTCCAAAATTTTAACATTAGTCTTTGCTGCATATCCCCACACAGGACAAGCGTAGCTGATTATGGGCCGCAAAACAGCAGTGTAGAGAAGTACCTTATTAAAAATATCCATTTCGGAATTCCTGTTAATTAGGGGGTAAATAAGTCTTAGTGCATTGCGGAATTTATTTCGCGAGTGTATGATGTGTGGCTTCCAAGTGAGAGTTTTATCAAAAATAATACCTAGGTATTTTGTGGATTGAGACCATTGGAGTTGTGTGGAACAGAGGGTTGGTGGAGTGATTGGTTTCCTTTTTTTGGTGAAAATTACGGCTACTGTTTTGTCGACGTTGATTTTTATTTTCCATTGATTAAAGTAATTTTCGAGGAGTAGGAGATGTTTGTTTAAGGCTGTAGTGACTGTTTTTGTGTTCTTGTATGTGGCAGAAATTGCAGTGTCGTCGGCGTAAAGATTAATCATGGTTTGTGGGTGTGAGGGAATGTCATTTATGTAGATGTTGAAAAGAACTGGACCGAGTAGGGAACCTTGTGGTACACCAATATTAAGTTTATGCATATGAGAGAGGGTGTCGTTGACTCTGACTTTATAGTATCTGAGGACGAGGTAGGAATTAATGATGTGAATGAGCGCGGGGGGAATTGATTAATGATAAGTTTGTAAATGAGTCCACTGATCCAAACTCGGTCAAAAGCCTTTTGGATGTCCAGAAATACAGCTCCAGTGGATCTGCCTCTCTGGAATCCGTAGGAGATTTTTTCCGTGAGTCGGAGCAGCGGGTGGTTAGTGGAGAGCTGAGGAGTAAATCCATACTGGTTAGGGTTGAGAAAATTATTGTTAGTTACGAAATCCTTGATTCTGTTTAGAATTATATGCTCAGTGATTTTACTGAGGGCAGGGAGGAGTGAGATTGGGCGATAAGAATCAGGGTGATGAATATTTTTACCTGGTTTATTGATTGGGAAGACAATAGCTGTTTTCCAGTTGTTCGGAAAATGTCTGAGGAAAAGAATTTTATTAATGATGTAAGTAATTATGATGAGAATTCTAGTGGGGAAATTTTTGATCATTTTGTCGATGCCAGGGGCTTTATTGTTACGTAGTTTTTTAATGTAGTTAATGATTTCTTCTGGGTTAGTGGGGGTGGGGGGTGGGTTCTCGAAAAAGTTTTCTAGAGTAGTAGTGATGTCAGAGTCGATGTTGTTTGTGCGGTCGTCTGGTCTTTTATTTTCAGTGTAATTGTCATTAAAGGTTATAGCAATGGCATTGGCTTTCTGGTCATCAGTAGTAGCGAAGCCAGAAGAGGTTTTGAGCGTGGGAATGTCGGAGCGTTTCTTACGAAAGTATTTTTGGGTTTGCCAGAGACTGTTGTCTTGTGCATTGAGTGCAAGTAGTTTAGTGTTCCAGGTGTGTTGAGTGTGTATTTTAAGTTGTTTTTTAACGTGAGCTTGCAATCGATTTGCCTCTGTTCTGTAAATTGGATTTAAGGTGTGTTGAAAGAGTTTACGAGCTCTGTTTTTTTGTTTGATGAGATCTTGGATGTTTTTCGGAGTGTAACTGTGCGTCTTGTTCGTGATTGGTTTGGAGGCGTGGCTATGGCGGAGCGAACAGCATCAGTGAGATGTGTAATTTTGTTTTCGAGAGAGAGTGGGTTATTGATATTATTGAAGTCTTTTAAATGAATATTATTTTTAAGATTATTTTTAAATGCAGACCAATTTGTGGTGATTGCTCTTTGATTGTCTTTGTGGATAGAGGAGTGGATCGAGAAATTAAGTAGGACTGGATTATGATCAGAGGAGAGCTCGGAGATTGATTCAATGTTGTATGGGAAATTAAAATTACTTATGAGCGCGATGTCTAGGGTATTTGCAGAATTATAGCCGAATCTTGTAGGAGTGTTAGGGAAGGCTATTGTAGGTCAGTTATTTCGGCGAAATTTTTTAGTTGAATACCTCTAGTTGAGTTATGGAGCAGTTCCAGGTATTATGTGTGGCATTAAAGTCTCCGAAGATTACACAATTACTATTGATCTGTAAGATAGCTTCCAGATCGAGGGTGAATAGGAGTTTGTCCGAGTGTGGGGGAACGTAAATGGAGGAGATAGTAATCGGTTGAATGTTGGGTGGGTTGATGGTTAAAGTAGTAGTTTCGATGTGATAAAGTGTTGGTGTGGGGAGGGGGGTGAAGTGAGGGATAGACTTTTTGATTAAAATTAAGGTTCCTCCTGATGCTTGTCCGTCCGTGATGCGGTCATTTCTGTAGCAATTGTAATTATTGATATTTAAGTTGTGGCATGGTCTCAATCGTGTTTCTTGAATGAGAATTACATCGGGGCAGTACTTCTCTACGAAAGTTTTAAGTTCGGGGATTTTGCCGAAAATGCCGTTTGCATTCCATGAGCACAAACTCAGGCCATAAATTGGGTGTTTATTCATCGTCATTATCTAAGAGCGCCTCTACTAGGGCGTATAATTCTTTTTTCTTATTAATTTTACTTTTTGGCTTTTTGCTAGGCGCAACATTATCGCTGAAGTTCATATTGTTAATTTGTTGGGTTAATCCTGAAAGTGCTGAGATAATTTGTTGTAAAGTTTGATTTATTAGATTAAGGTTATTGTTGCTATTATTAGGGTTATTTTGCCTGGGGAGGGGGGGTTGTTTACTGGGATGGCCTGAGTTTGTACGTTGTTGACAGAAATTCCTCTGCTGGGTGGTGCCATCTGTTGAGTGTTTTTAGAAGTGTTAGTTTGAGCGTTTGTGGCGATTTGAGAGTATGATAGGTTAGGCCTGACGATGCTATTGACAACTGTAGTGTAGTTGTTTCTATTATCGGAGGGCGTACCCTTGCGGGGTTTGGGGAAGAGAGGGCAGCCTGCGTAGTTGGCCATGTGTCCGTATTTTTTACAGTTAATGCAGTATGCATTTTCTACTCTTTTAATTTGACAGTCGCGGGTTTGGTGGGCTTCACCGCATTTAAGACAGCGGGGTGTTAGGCGGCAGTTTTCAGCGGTATGATTAAATTTATTGCAAGAGTAGCACTGAGTGATACCCTTGCTATCGTATCCTTCCACGTGAACAGAGATGTAGGCTAGGGTGGTTAAGTTAAATATTTTGGTGTTTTGAATGTTTCGGGGGAGCGCGATGAGAAAGACTGGGAGAGGATCTTTGGATATCCTTCCTATGAGTTGGGTGACCTTTTCTACGGTGAAGCCGAGTTCTATGAGATCACTTTCTATTTCATTAACTTTTGTATCTCTAGGTAGTCCCTTAATGACTACTTTGATAGGTCTTTCGGGTTTGGGCTTTATGGAGAAGAATTTGTAATTTAGGGTTTCGAGAGTAGAGTTGAGTTTATAGTAATCCTCGCTATTGTCTGTATATAGTTTTAGGTATTCTCCTGTCATTTTAGTTCTAAGTTTGGGAATGTGTTTCGTGAGCGTTTTAATATGTGTTCTGTAGTCCGTTGTGATTTCTAGAAAAGTGGGTGGGGGGAGGTACTTAGGTGAGTTTTTGTCGGGTGTTGTAACTGGTGTATGTTTATTGTTAGCAGAGGAATTTCTTTCGGGTTGTTGATCTTGCAAGTTGGAGAATTTGTTATTCAGTTCAAGGTTAAAGCTCAATTCTGGGTTAGAGTGAACTCTATGGGTTTTAGATAGTTTACGAGAGGGAGGAGAGGTGAAACCATCCTCGTTTTCTTTACGTTTAAGTGGAGCCTTTTTACTAAGTTCGGGGAATTCTTGGTTGTCAAGGGTGGGGGATTGGGGTGGGGTGTGATGTACTTTACAGTCGGGGGTGTCGCAGTAGGGGAGAGAGTTGAATTCACTTACCGCCATATTGAGGTAGTTTTTGTAATGAGCGAGTCGGAGTTTTAGGTCCTGGATGCTGGGATCGTCGTCCGAGTCAAATCCATCGTATTTCATTGTTTTAATAAGGGAGGTGGTTCCGTCGGTCAGAGAGGTGAATTTCTTGATATCCTGAGCGGTTTGTCGTAATCGGGCGCAGTTCGTGTATGTCGGTGTTTCCGGTCTTGAGGAGTTTCCAGATGGAGGAAGAGATAAATCCATGACGAGAGAGTGGTCCATTGTCGAATCCATAGTCGGGTGAGGGAGAAAAGCGAGAAATTTAGTAGGACAAGTTTGTAGTCGTCCTATCCTTTAAGCTCTGAAAAGAGCTATAGGAACGACTAAAATGTGAAGCAAACTGGTCTACTGTGGCAAACGAATAGTGGTACAGGGTGTAAAGAAGACACGTCTGTACAGTTCAGAGTCTCAAGCCTGATATCATCAATAATAGAGCGCGGTCTCCAGGAGTCTCGGTATATATAGGCAGCTTAAACCACGTGATCTGTGTGGGTGGATGGATGTAGTTTAAAATACTCTCGTTAGGCGGCGAATTAACTTATTACTAAAACGTTGGTCCCCTAAAGGGATGGACCAAAGGTAATTAAAAGTTATTAAGAATAATTAATGGGATTATTACATATATATATAAATAAGTTTTCACTTTGGTATATACAGAAAAGTACACACACAACAATAAAACGAAAATCACCTATGTTCACAATTTATAGAGTAATGTCGTAAAGCTAAAGTGTTTATTTTGTTATTTAGCAAGTACCTTTTTTCATCGTGTGCAGAAAGAGCAAGCTTGTTCAAAGTCACCGTGTAAATGTTATGTTTCACGCATCATTAAATTCAATGAAGAATACAAATTAATGTCTTCCAGTAAGCATCTTTGATAATCTTCAAAATCTATTTTTTTCTCCAAAGTTTATTTCTTCACACCTTTCAGTTTTTTTTTTATCAAATGACAGTCCTCCACAAAATGGAATACATTTTCGAACGCAAACCTGTAAATTCGGTCATTACTTTACCGCAAATTTCGTCTTTCATTTTACTTAAAACCTTTTTGTTTATAGGAGTTATCCCATATATATTGATTGTTGGGTATTCTGAAGTATCAAAGAGATTTATATTTTTTTAACATTACTTTAAATATCATCGCATTTTATATCGTAAATGAAGCTATCGGTATCGGCATATAAAGGTTTAAGATTTTCTCCGTAGCACGCTTTCATCTTATGGTAATGAAACTCATACATCTAGTTTTAGAAATATCGAGTATCGACACCCTACTGCTATGGGCTTGTTCAATGTTAGTGAGGTTCTCCCCATATGAAAAGCTGCTTTATTCTCTTAGAAAACCCTATCTTTAAAATTTGGTTTAGATATTAATTTTTCTGCCTTTTCCCCATTACTGCACAGACGAATATCCACACGCTTTCATATGTTTTCCATCGTTTTCCCAAAAATTGTATTATTCATTAATTTGTAGAAATTTTTCTCGAATTCTTTCACAACTTCAGTGCGGAATTGCTTATTCATTTTTATATATGGTTGAAGCCAGGATTCTTGGTGTAATTCTAAAATCTTATGCACTTTTTTCAAAACTAAACCTAATTTTAAATGTTGCTTCAAATTCCTGATATGCACTAAATAGTTTGTTTTAGGGTATCATGTGGTTAATAATCTCTTTTCTTGAAATCCGGGGGTACTGAAAATTCAGGGGCTAATGGTAAAGCCGAGTGATAATCATGTAGAGATTCCGGATATTCTAAATCCACTTCCTTCTTCCTTTTTCACCATTCTCTTCGATGTGATCGACATCTAAGAAATCAACCCACTTAAAATTATTCAAAGGAAGTGGTTGACTCATAGCCCAACCTGTAAAGATTATTAGCATCCAAGTATAGCAAAAAGTTTTGCGGTTTACTAGGTTCAAAGTTTGGGAAGAAACTTATTATTTGCCTTTTCATACCGATTAGAACATTGTGAGATCCCACCCCGTATACCCTTTCCTACGAATAAATACATATCATAGTCCATCAGCAATTCAATTTTTACTTTCGTCAGTTTCAGCATTGAATCCCATGAAAGACCTGGTGCAATGTAATACCACACTAGATCCAAATTGTAAGCTTTCATGCACACACCACGGAAATTCTAAAAAATGTCGCATAAAAGAAGAACATTGGTTTTTACATACAAATCTGAATAATCCCCTAAATTTTTAATGTTAAATGCATTCCACACGTGATTTGCATGCTGATAATCATCATCGGTTATATCTTCATCGTTGAGACGACTGTAAAATTTCTCTTTGGTGGCTGGTAAACATGTATCATTCAGTTTTTTAACTTCTGATGCATAATCATAAGGGAAACATCCATTTCTCATAAGTAGTGATATTTTATCATCTGAAAAAAAAATGATCTCACATTTCTAAATTGATTAAATTTTAGATTTTTTGCTAATTTTTCCAAACTGCTAGGCATAAATCTACAAGAATCTAAAAACCTAATAGAGAATCTTTTACTAATTTTTTTAGAAAAAGAAATGTATTTTTCAGTATTTTCAGGTATCACATTTATATCATAATTATCATTCCCGAGCTCTTTGATGAACAAATGAGAATCATAACCGGATAAATTATGAAATATAATAGGTAGAAAGTTTGGTACTTTAAATTATCCATGCATTATGTGCAGGACCTCTGTAAACGCCTCTTAAGTGGCAGTGATCTACCACTTTCCAGTTCTCTTTCGTGAAATTACCACCGCAGATGTAACAATGAGTAGAAGAAGCTTCAGCATCTTGCTGCTCTTTCGCGAGGGGGATCATAGGCTTTTTATTTGAATAAAGATATTCAATTTCCTTTGCTTCCTTCGTCACGACTTCCATAAAAACCTTAGCAGCATCGCTTCCTCTATATACAATGGGATATTTATGCATACATTCATATAATATATATAAATACAAAAACTATATTGTTCATGTTTTTGATATTTCACAGTAAAAGCTTTTGCAGAAGAAGGCTCACAAAATGAGATTGGCTTTGTAAGACATTCAAAATCTGCGTAAGCAACGAATGAGATTTTTACAGAGTGCTGAAATTTTTTAAAAAATAGCAATTTCTCTCTCTTTGGGCATTTCAATTCTTATACTATCGTGTGAATTACAATTTTCCCTATGTTTCATAAGAATATTTTCTGAAATAAAATGTTGCAAGCAGCGACGGCAGATGTATTTCTCATGGTGGAAATTGCTTAGTTGACTTGAAACAAGTCTAGATAAGGATTTTATCCAGCAATAATGAGAATTGTTACTTGAATTTTTTTACATACATAAGGTCGAGAAGCTTATTCCTTTAAATTTTGGTAATTAAGAGAGGAAACACTTTATTTTTTTTTATTTAAACCATACACATTTATCTATACATTATTCTTTTCTTCAAATTTCTTTGTTTTTTAAGGGAGTCGGGAAGTTTTATTCCAGTGAAATCTAAAGTGTTAGAAAAATTTCTATATTGTTGTGTGCGGTATGTATGCTCCTTCACCGGGAATAGTGCGGATAGTACGGCCCATTTAAAACAAAGATTATCATCATTTTGAACATTTATCACAGCTTGAGTCTTTTTTTATTATAGCTGGTAAATCAATAAATGAAGAAATATGTAATGGGTTAAATTTTTTAACTCTTATTTCCAAGTATAAGATTGAATATAGACTCCAACCGGATTCTTTTTCTTGGAAATCGGCGGTCTGCGCTAAAAGCTTATCCACAATAGAATAGTAAAGTTGACTAATATTTGTTTGGGTAAGAATTATATTATTTTTTGTTTTGAAATTTTTCTCCTCGGTGACAATTCCTGTATTTGAAGCTTTAGAATTTTTACACATTAACACGCATTTAAATTTTAGTTCATTCTTTTGCAATTCTTTTAAATTATATCCAGCATATCCTGTTCTTTTGAATTTAAGAATTGCTTTATTTCAAGAAAATTATCACTATTTTTTAACGTAGAGTTTTTATTCTACTTTTAAAAGCCCTCTGAATCACAGCACATGATTTTAATAGAGGGAGCTTCCTTACCTCCGGGTATTGTTTTCATTTGAAGTGCTGGGTGCTGCGTCGTCCTTTCCATAAGATGCATGCATTTTCAAATGACGAATTAATCCATGGATTGTCGAACCGTTTTTGTCACACACTGGGCAAATGAAAGAAGATGTTGGAGCAGGATTTTCCTTCTCTGGATGGGGCATTCTGCCTGATTCCACTGAAAGAAGTACTAGCAGCGGTCTTAACAAAGAGTTGTCCGTGGGCCTTTAAATGGTGTCACTTTAGGCTGTCCATTCTTTTAAAAGTATTTCTACAAGCTGGGCAGATAAGTTAAGTCGCTGAATGTGTTGATTTTACATGGCGAATCAAATTTTTTTTTTTTTTTTTAGAAAAAGATTTTTGCACTCTGGACATGCAAAGTCAATTTTATTGATTGTCTCGAAGGGCTCATTCCATTGTATATTGCTGATATCACCATAATCCATTTCAGCCAATAAATTTCCATCAATGGGAATATCAACCTCGTTAAGTATTTATTCTAATTTATCCATAGTTCATATAATTATTAAATAATTTAAATCTTTTAAACACAAAATGTGCTATGAAATCTAGGGTTATAACGGAAGGAAGCAATTAACTTTTTCCTCTTGTAGATCCCGCTGTAGGTTCTTACATAAATTCATCAACGAAAAATTCATTACACCCAGGCATATAAGTACTCAATTCATCTTCAGTGGCGAAAGATTTTATTAAGTTTTTTAGAAGCCTCACAGCACACACAATTAAAACCAATATAAAAAATATACTATTATCAGACATTAAAATATTTACACGCCATTTTTATATCTCAAGCTACAGGGTGTAGCCGACATCCGCTTTCTCCGCCATTGTGGTTCTTTTCCCTCTTTTTCTCCATTCCGATGGCAGCGCCACCTATATAGTTGTGTTTTTGTCTGGCGAGTCTTACACGCTCCACCAACGGAAGCACATGCGTCATATTTAATGACCAGGTGCTGAAAGAAAGAGGTTAGTCACACACTCACGAGAGTCCTACTGCTGAAACAAATACCTAACTTTAGTTGAGGAGAGTGCACTATGTAATAAAAAAAATGAGGTATGACTAAAATATAATTAATACACAAATATATAAAATTGCAATAAAATAAGGTTATCTAATCATGGCTATATATAATATTACTAGTATTCCTAAATAAATACTGCAAACACTCAGGCTAATCAGAAAAAGGTAAGCGAGAGATTGCGTCGGCATTGTCATGGTTTTTCCCCTTACGGTATATAGTACGCAACTCATAACGTTGCAAGGCTAGGGCCCATCGAGCTAATTTTTCACCATGCAGTAATCCTTTAGTCAAAAATGAAAGGGGGTTGTGGTCAGACACAACCTGTACCTGAGATCCGAAGATCCAACAGTTTGGCATTTGGTTAGTTTCTTACTGTAGAATGAAATCGGGTGTTCCATTCCATTTTCATCGTTGTGTGCAAGGCATGCGCCGACTATAGTAGCAGAAGCATCTGTATACAGCTGAAATGGGCGGTTCAACACAGGGGTATATAGAGTAGGCATTTCGATTAAGCTTTTCTTCAAACATTGAAAAGATTCTTCAGCTGTGTCGTCCCAAGGTATTTTATTTGGAATATTCTTTTTGGTTAAATTTGTAAAAGGCAAAACAATAGAAGAAAAGTTCTTAATATAATCACGATAATAGCTTGATAAGCCAATCAGTCCTCGTAACTGTTTTTTGGTCGTTGGTCTCAGTAGCTTTGACATAGTTTCCACTTTTTGAGGATCTGGAGCATGTTTTCCAGACACTCAATGGTACACTTTCCGGTACACTCAATGTCTTTAACTAAATCAGCACGCACCCAGAGATTTGTGCTCCGGAGTCTACCGTTCCATCCAAGACGACATCTAAACACTTCACTTTTATAACTTTCAATTTATCAATATTCTCTGCCAGAAAATTACACGTTGATTCAGAAGCATCTATTTTCGCTGTTACGATATTCTTAGTGGTATCTTCAGCTTGCACTGCATTACTTTGAGCTTTGATTGGCGAGGAAAACTTGTTCTTTTGCGAGTCTTGTTTATTCAAGTTTTTATCTCGACATGCTCTAGAGAAATGACCTTCTTTGCCGCAAGTGTAACATCTAGGTGTAATCCGGGTTTGATTATAACGTGCTTGATGACTGTTGTCATTGAAATGGTTATTGTATCTGCAATAGCCCATTCCGTCTTTATGTCTTACGTCTCTCCCTTCCAACTGATGTAGAGATCTCCGGGTATTCGAAGGAAGTGTATTACGATACGATTTTTTATTTATTTATAAGTGGCACTGCTGGCCGTTTAGTTTTTCCACGGACATCCTCATATTCATCAAGTTTTTCGACTAGCACCTTTGGAGTTTTTATTTTTGCCCATTCATCGATAAAGTGTTCCCCCTCAGGGGGCTCACCTTCTTTAGGTGAGTACGGGTGTCACAATCCCGAGGTACCCTAGTGATCTTTTCCTTTTCCCAAGGGGTTTACTGTCTTTGGTAAACTCGGGTGTCACGAACCCTGGGTACCCTAGTGATCCTTCTCTATTTTCGACCCTCTTGTCATTCAATTTTCCATTTTCTTCTTTTCCCGTCTAGACTACAGATAATTTTTCGAAATTTACATGTACAAAATTATTGATTATTTTTTATTAGATTACTCACAATATTCATTAATAATACTATATTTTTCGTTTTGTATTGCGTTAAATTCGTTTAATATATTTTTTTTTTCGATAATTTATTTTGATGTTCGTATTATTTCTTTGTTTTCTTACTAACAACGTTGGTTTTTCGACCCGCATGTTTGCCGTGTGCGGCGTCCCGTAAGGAGGAAAATGGTGTCCTGGGGATACCTTTTGCGTTCCCTTTGGCCCACGCTTCGCTGTAGACGGGTGGTAGGAGTGAGCCCGCTCCTGTCAATCGGCTGGTGATGAGTCTTTTCGGAGACATTGCTGTAGGGTTAGTGCTGCAGATAAGGGGTGGCGGGTTTACCCGTTGGATCCTCGCCCTGATGCTGTAGCACTATATTCTGGGTGTACTCCAGGTAAGCGCCGTGCCTGGTTTTTGCCAGATGACCGGCACACTGCCTCCCTTGTTGGACTCCGTGGTGGGTGGAGCCACACCAGGATGAATACCATCTCTCTTTCATGGATCCTGAAATTTCGTGCCCGGGTAAAGGCCTCGTTTTACCCAACATCAACATTGATCAGATAGCAATTAATGCACGTTTCTTGATTTTATCCTTGCCCAATGGTGAGATGTCGAAAAAATCTCCTTTCGCTATTCAAAAGGCTCTACAAGGAATCGGTGAACCGAAATCGGTTAAAAAATTAAGATCAGGTGATTTGCTTGTGGAAACAAAATCTGCTATACAATCAAAGTCCTTTTTATCTGCAAAAACTTTTCTTGACTGTCCACTTCAAGTTTCTCCACACAGATCTCTTAATACTTGCCGAGGTGTCATTTCTGAACCTGACTTGTTAAACACTTCTGAATCTGAAATCCTTGAAGGCTTCTCGGATCAGGGTGTGATTCAAGTCAGAAGAATTACAATAAAAAAGGATAACATGGTTTGCCCTACTAAACATTTAATTTTAACATTTAATAACCCAAATTTACCCACTTCAATCAAAGCTGGATACCTGAATTGTAAAATTCGTCCATACATTCCGAATCCTCTGCGCTGTTTTAAGTGCCAGAGGTTCGGACACTCACAAACTTCCTGCCGTGGGCAATTGACGTGCTCTAGATGTGCAACTGTTGGACATCCTTCCACAGATTGCAGTCTGGAGCAGAAATGCGTTAATTGTTCACAGCCTCATTCCTCAGATTCAAAACTGTGCCCTAAATGGAAGATCGAAAAAGAAATACAAACCATTAAAACTAATAAAAATATATCATATGCAGAAGCCCGAAAATTAATAGCCCCACAACCATCTCAAACCTACGCTCAGGCTGCCAAATCCATAACTGTTAGCAATTCCACACAAACGGATGAAAATATAACAAAAATAATTTGTCCACCTATAAAATTACTTCAACCAACTTCGTCCCTCTTGAAACAAAATACATCAATATCCTCATCATCGTCAACCCAAACAAACCTCTTGCCTGCCGCCTCTTCAATAGCAGATACAGTGTCGGAACCTGTACTTTCCACCACCAATAATATGTTTTCACCTATTGAATCCTCTTCCAAATCAACTATTCAACCTTCTTCTGTTGTTGATGAAAATCCCACCTGTACAACATCTAATACCATAGCTGCTACCTCAGAATCCAATAGCTTAGCATCAACAGATACAACTTCTGTATCTCAGGTTTCAAAACGTCGTAAAAAAAAAAAGCTTCCTACCAAAAAATTATCTAACACTGGAAAACCAAAAATAGAGATAAAAATGGCACCCCATAAACCGAAAAAAAGCTCACCTATTCAGGACACCTCAGATGAGGACATGATAATGTATGACGTAGAAGAAGAGGTGGAAACGCCGAAAAAGAATATAATAAAACACTTGTCGGAAGAGTACTGGAAAAATGAGTGCTGGAGACAGGAGGAATATTTACACGTTATTACTCCAAGAAAGCGTGTAGAAGAAACTGAAAGGAATTTATTAACCCCGACGAAAAACAGAAAGTGAAATTATTCAATCATACTTGGTGGGGGTAATCCCCACCAAAGTCTTGTTATATAAATACTTTTACCTAGATATAAAACTATTTTTTTCTTTAAATTATTTTAACCTTATTTGACTTGGTGGGGCATCCCCCACCAAAATCTGTTTGCTGTATATATGTGTGAACTTTTATATGTGAGTATTTTTAATGATTTTTAATATTTTAACAATTGATTGGCGCAGCTTAGCCGAAAATCGGCTCTTGCGCCATTAAACCCTACACTCACCCAAGGAGTTTACTGTCTTTGGTAAACACGGGTGTCACGACCCCGGTGTACCCTAGTGATCCTTCTCTTTTTTCGACCCTTTTTCTGTCATTCAATTTTTCCTTTTCTTCTTTTCACGTCTAGATCACAGATTAAAAGATATTAAATGTACTTATTTGAAATTTATATATATTTATTTAATTTAATTACTTATCCATTATTAATAACATATTTTTTTTTACATTTTGTATTGCGTTAATTTAGTGTCCTTTTTCTTCAATTTATATAAATATTTTGCTTATGTTGATTTATTTGTTTACGACTAACACGGTTGGTTTTCCGACCCGCATGTTTGCCGTGTGCGGCGTCCCGTAAGGAGGAAAATGGTGTCCTGGGGATACCTTTGCGTTCCCTTTGGCCCACGCTTCGCTGTAGACAACAGGCAGGAGTTAGCCGCTCCTGTCAATCGGCTGGTGATAAGTCTCTTCGCAGACATTGCTGTAGGGGTAGTGCTGCAGATAAGGGGTGGCGGGTTTATCCGTTGGATCCTCGCCCTAATGCTGTAGTACTATATTCTGGGTGTACTCCAGGTAAGCGCCGTGCCTGGTGTTTGCCAGTTGACCGGCACACTGCCTCCCTTGTTGGACTTTGGTGGGTGGAGGCACGCCAGAATGAAGTTTGTTTCGCATTAATGGATCCGAATATGCTGTGCCCGCGTAAAGGCCTTATTTTACCCACAATTGCCATTGATAATATTGCTGCACATTCTCGATTTTAATTCTATCACTTCCGAACAATGAAATGTCACAGAAATATCCGTTTATAATTCAAAAAGTTTTGACAGGGATAGGTGAAGAGCCAAAATCCATCAAAAAATTACGATCTGTTGACTTATTGATTGAAACTAAATCTGCCTTACAAAGTAAATCTTTCCCAATGGCGAAAACCTTTTTAGATTCCGCGCTAACAGTAAGTCCTCACAAATCTTTAAATTCTTGTCGTGGTGTCATCTCCGAAACAGATCTTTTGTGTGCTTCTGAAGCAGAAATCCTGGAAGAACTTGCTGATCAGGGTGTTACCCAGGTCAGAAGAATTACAATAAAAAAAGACACTTCACTTTTCCCCACTAAACATTTAATTCTAACCTTCAAAAGCCCTAACTTACCAACAAACATTAAAGATGGCTACCTTAACTGTAAAATCCGTCCCTATGTACCGAATCCTCTGCGCTGCTTTTAAGTGCCAGAGGTTCGGTCACTCTCAAACTTCTTACCGTGTACAATTAACGTGCTCTAGATATGCATCTGTTGGACATGCTTCCTCAGATTGCAATCTAGAGCCGAAATGTATAAACTGCTCACAGCCCCATTCATCGGATTCTAAATTATGCCCTAAATGGAAAATAGAGAAACAGATACAGGAAATAAAAACAAATAAAAATATTTCATATACAGGAGCACGTAAATTAATAGTTCCACAATTACCTCAAACTTATGCTCAAGTTGCCAAACCCTCTACTATAAATAAGTCTACACAAACCGATGAAAATATAACAAAAATAAAATGCCCACCTTTAAATTTACTTAAACCAATTTCATCCCTCCCAAAACCAGATATACCAGCATCCACTCCTGCTGTTTCCACATCCTCTTCAACCCAAGCACACCTCTTGCCCTCAATCTCTTCAATAGCCACTACAGTATCAGAGCCCCAGCCACCAATTCCTATTTCTGCTGCAATACTTTCCACCACCAACCCTATGTTCAGCCCTATGGAAACTTCATCAAACATATCCGCTTCCACATCCAACTCCTGTACTCAACCCCCTTCGGCATCTATAATACAATATTTAAAAAAGAAAAATCCAAAAAAAAAGCGAACAAGAAGGAAAAAGTTTCTACAAAAACTAAACGAAACAGCAATACATATAAAAATGGCACCACACATACCGATAAAGAGTTCTCCCGTACAGACTTCCGAAGAAGAAGAAGAACAGGACATGCTCATATATGATGTCGAAGCAGAAGCGGACGAAGTAATGGAAAAAAAATATTTAACTCCGACCAAGCACCGGAAGGGACGTGATTGAATCACACTTATCGGACTTGGTGGGGGTAATCCCCACCAAAAACTTGTTATTAGCAATTTTTACTTATATTTTATATTCGATTTTCTTTTTCTCAACTGTTTTAACCTTATCTGACCTGGTGGGGCGTGCCCCACCAAAATCTGATCGTTATTTATTTTTTTGTGTGAGCTTTTAACAATATTTGAGTATTTTAAATGGATTTTTAATATTTTAACGATTGATTTGCGCAGCTTAGCCGAAATCGGCTCTTGCGCCTTTAAACCCTACATTCACTCACTCACTCACTGCATCTGTCTCATCCAGTAAAGCACCTTCTTCATCCACAGTATCAATGTTTACACCTTTAACAAATAAAGCAAGTCCTGTTCTTTCAACTGATACGACTACATCCAATACCATACCTTCCACAACTCAAGCTTCAAAACCTCGTAACAAAAAGCGGCCCCCTAAAAAAATAAAAAACCGAATATAGAAATCAAGATGACGCCACATAAGCCAAAAAAGTCGGCATCTGTCGAATATACTATGGATGAGGAAGACACTATTATGTACGACGTGGAGGAGGAGGAATATGAACCGGATCCTAACTTCACGTATAAAAACGGAAAAACATACTACAAAGGAAGTTTACTTTTAACCCCTACTAAAAATAGAAACTGACCTTTTCTCAATTATACTTATTGAATTTGGTGGGGAATCCCCCAACCCACCGATTCAGAAACTATTAAAATTACGGTCTAGATTTTATTATGAAATTTTATAACTTTTATTTACACGTTTTTCATTTATCTGTTTTTAAGGTGTCTGTTATTTTAAGATCTTATCTGACATGTGTGATGAGGGGAAACCCCTCACCAAAAATTGTTCTACTTTTAATCATTGGAAACCAATTTTTATGCGATTTGAAATTTTAACTTTTATTGAAACTGCGTTTTCAGTATTTTTAGATATTTCGTCCTATATTTTGATATTTGAACAAATGTTTGGCGCAGCATAGCCGAAATTGGCTCTTGCGCCATAAAACCCAAAACTCACTCACTCGAAATTACACATGTATAAATTGTATTATAATTACTTTAAAAGTTTTTATCAAAATAAATGCAGTCTACTGTACACAGACACGGACAGTCTCTATTTAGAAATCAGAACTTCTAACGTTTATACTGATCTAAAAACTACATTCAACTCCATCGTGGATTTAAGCAATTTTCCCACTGACCACGAACTTTTTAGTTCTCAGAATAAAGGTGTTTTAGGCGCACTAAAATGTGAAACTACCTCTCCAATAAAAGAGTTCATTGCATTAAAATGTAAGATGTACTGCTTGGTGTACTGTGATGGAGCAAAAACGACAGCAAAAGGTGTGAAGAAAGAGCAAGTAAAACGATTTACCGCTGATTTAATATAAATCAGTTCTAAATAATCAGCTTTTTTTGAGGCATCAACAACAAAATATAACAACAAAACATCATAAAATTGAAACTGTAAAACAAATAAAATTAGTTTAACACCATTTTATGATAAAAATTTTATTCAGGATGATGGTATTAGCTGTCTTCCATATGGACATTTTTATTTAGCAAAACACTAATGTAAAAATGTTTTTAACTTATTGCTCTGGAAAAAAAATGAAATTTATAGGTTTTGATTATTTTGCAAAATCCTGTTTTATTTAACTATGATTGTTCTTGCTGTTTTACATTGAGTTAGTATTTGTGTTTGTTTATTTCCAGCGCACCAACCTCTATACATTTTTTTTGTTTTTCCTAATTGTACATATATATGTGTTGTTTTCCTGTATTGAATATTAATGTATAGTTTGCAGTGAATATTGTATAAAAGTACTCTTTTTTGTTTATTGCCTAATCACAATGCATATTAAATAATGATGGAACTTTCTCATTTTTATGTTATTGAAGGATATAACTGTAAAACAAAATAAAATGAATTTAACACCATTTTATGATATAAATTTTATTCAGGATGATGGTATTAGCTGTCTTCCTATGACTTTTTTTATTTAAGAAAACACTAATGTAAAAAAGTTTTTAACTTATTGCTCTTAAAAAAATGAAGTTTAAAGGCTTTGATTATTTTGAAAAAATTCTGTTTTATTTAACTATGACTATTCATGCTGTTCTATTGCCATCGCACAATGCTCTACATATTCTTTGTGTTTTCCTGATTGTACATATATATGCGTAGTTTTTCTATATTGAATATTAATGTATAGTTTCCAGTGAATGTTGTATAAATACTCTTTTTTGTTTATTTCCTAATCACAATATATATTGAATGATGATGGAACTTTCTTATTTTTATTGATTATATTATTTGCAAAGACTTATTTTTATGTTATTGTATAATATAATGGACTTTTCAGATAGTCTAAATATTTCGTTTTTTATTGTACATATATGTTGTTTTTCTATGATGAATATATTTTTTGTGTGAATTGTGAATTTTTCCACTAGCTGCTTGGAAGTTTTCCGGGTTTCCTTCCTTGCGTGGCACAAATGTGAGCTAGTTACAATGAAGTCCTTCCCGGGAGGCAGTTTATTATTAAAAAATAATAATAAATAAAATTTTTTTAAAAAAAAAACAGATTTTCAACTCTTTTTGCCATGTGTAATTTAACACTCACATGCTGTAATTAGTGTTGGAGTTCAGGTTCAATTGTTACTTCATTCGTACTCTTCTTGTTGGTAAGTTTCTTTTTTCATCGTTACATATAGCTCGTTCTAACCTCATTCGAGCTCTTTTTGTCGGTTTGTCGGTAAGTTTTTTTTTTGCATCGTTTCATTTAACTCTTTCCTAGCTGTGGTAATACACAACATTCATCGTTTTTGTATTCTCACTTTTATCTAGCAGCCATCAATACCAACTACTGCTATTGTTTTTCGTTGATAACTATTAAAAGGTTACGAATTTGCACTTTCTGTCTTTGTTTTCTAATATTTTTTTAATTCGTATTCTTGATTGAGATTCTGCTTATTTTGGCCATCATGAAATGTGATAAGCATGGCAGCAAAGCGAAAATAGTTTACAGACAGGTTAAATAATTTGACGGCTGTATGTTTTATTGCGGATGTTTAGGATACAAATTTGCATGGTCATGATAGTAAATCTATCTGATATCATTCTTTTTTCCCTGGCAGCTAATTGTAATTTTAATTGAACTTTATTTTTATAATTAATGTATTTTTCAATGTTTCTTGATCAATAAAATTCACAAATGAAATTTGAATTTTTTGAATATATTGAAAATTATTTGAATCATTTTCAATAAACTCAAATCCCTCGAATATATTAATAAAACATTCAAAGAAATTGATTTATAACATTTATCTTTTTACAAATTTAACAACATTTGCAGACATTTTACTCTAATGAGGAAACTTTTAAGATTTCTCTTAGAACTAGCTATGTTTAAATTCTTCAGCATACATGATTTAGAGGACTCGTGTATCCTAACATGTAATTTTTTTTTTTTGAAACAACACTGTTTGAAAGGCATTTTCACGTTTATTTAGTAACTTCAAAAATGCTTTGATTTAATAAAAATTAAAAAAAATATGTTTAATGACGTACCTTTATACATTAGAACTTCCTCTATTTAAAATCATAATTTGATGTACATTATATTAAAACATAAGCTATGCTGTAAAAATGAGGATGGAGTTTACTTTAATATGGATAAAATACATAAATAGAGTTTATAAAAAAAATTCAATGAAAATAACAAATATGAATTAAGGTATGTTGTTTGAAAAATCACACTTATATTTTTTTGCTTCTTTTATTGTCTTATATGCATGTGTACAAATTCCAGAATAAATATTTCAAAAATATGATTTGGTTTGTTTTATTTTTGTTTACTGTGTATTATTAAAAAAAATGCTGTACACTAAGTAAAATGGCTAGATTATGGTTCTAATGGTAATAGGTGTTATTTTTCTTCTAAATAAGTGCTGAAAACTTCTGAAAAAACCTTTCTATTTTGTTAAAAACTTGTGCATTTTATGTTTTGTAAGTGTAAAAATCCACTGCGTATTTTTTTTTTCTTGCATTCTTTTAAGGACTAAATTTTTTAAACATTTTATATTTTCGATTTAAAAAACATTTTCTATAAATCTGTAATATTTGTTTTCTTTGGTGATAGAGTACAAAATCAGTTGGTATAAAAGTGATCCTAATTTGTAATATATATTAAAATGCATTATTTAGATCTGGATAGATTAAAAAAGAATCTCAGTAGCTCGGTTAATCAGTGTTGAGAGCAGATGTTGTTTGTGTATCAATTTAAATAAACTATAGATAAAAAAAATATTTACTAACCTGGGCCTAATGAGTGTTATTTTAGTTGGGTTTTAAGCTTCAGAATTTTTTCATGTTACATAATATGTAAAAAAAAAATATTCCTTTCTTACTTTGTGTTTAGAAATTTTTACTATGAAAAATCTGTTATTCATCATAATATTTCCAAGATATTTCTCTCTTATGAAAGACTGTTTTTAAATAAAAGTTAATTTTCTGCTTGTATAGGATTTTAAAGAAACATTATATTTCTTCTAGAAACATAAATGTAACTTTTAATGAACCAAATTGCTTACACATTTGCTTAACTATTGCTTAGAATCTATTTTCGTTATTTTCAAAGATTTAAATTTGAGGTATAAGTTTGAAAATATACAATTTATGATGACGCAGCAATTGCGTTTTAAAATCACAAATTATATTTTTGTTGGAACTTACGTATTGGCGACATAATGTAAAACAAAGTACATGGTTGTTTATTCAGCGCGAAAGAGACATGGGAAATTGAAGCTGCCAACTTGGCGAATTATTTTGAACGTTGGCACTTATGCGACGATACGCAAGAACTTTTTGGTTTCACACAGTAAATGCAAAAAGAATTTTGACTTTCGAAGTTATGTGGTAAAAACTTCATAAAATGTAGACCAAATAATATATAAGATAGAGAAAATGAAATTTACAACTTAGAGATCACACATTTATATCCCTTTGGATTTATAATTTCTGTTAAAAACCCGTACTATAGATACTACAGTATCGAAAATAAACACCGTACACACTCATTATTTGAAATCAATGAACTCAAAAATGAGTACTTTACATACTAATTTTGTTGATTCATTCTCAAATTTGATCCAATAACAGATTCTAAAATGAGATTGTCAAGTTTCAATTTTGAGTACGTACTTGTTGCCAAAAATTAGTATATGCGATTCTCAAATTTGAGTATGCCTGCATCGGAGCTATTTTGAGAATGTGAAGTATTCAAAAGTGAGTATTTTTTTCTGAATTCTGAATATCCTTTTTCGCAGTGTATATACGTAAAAACATACATGTATGTATACATATATATTAGAAGAGAGAGAGTTTGTGTGGACAAACAATACATATATTTAATATTTTGTTAGTTGATACACATCCGCATGGAGATTTCTCGGAAATCTTCTGGTGTAAAACATCAAAAACTAGATAATAGTAAAAAAAAAAAAGGTTGACAAAATAAATGAAGAGTAATTTCAAATTTAAAAATAAAATTTATTGATCTTTACGATTGTGTGTATTATACGGTCACATATATATGCATTGTTAAAAAATTTACTATCATGTAAAAAAAAATTTCCTGGTACATTTTTCGGGTGTGTGCGAAAACCATTTTTTATTATTTTCATCATTATTTTGAAATGTCTGTCCTTTCAACATATTGTTTTAAATATTCTGGGCTTCTATACCAGAACTCTCGTAAAAGGATAGTCACATAGTCAAAATCTTCAAACTTCAAAATAGTTTCTGACAAATAATGATGGGCAATAAGCAAGTAAAGTTTTCCTTTGGTAAATGATCCCAAACTTTATTGATGGAATCCAGAAAATATCTTTGGCAAAGCCAAAATAAACAGGCCCTTAAAAATTTCAGAGGATAACGTTTTAGTAGATCTTCCCGATGATCAGCACTCATCCTTGAAAGACAAAATCGTTGAACGTGTATCCAACGTGATTTTTTAAATACATCCTCCAAAAGATATAGACGTTTCTCCGGTGATAGATGATCCAAAAGTCGCCTCTGAAGAGAAGTGTCCCCTCAGGGGGCTCACCTTCTTTAGGTGAGTACGGGTGTCACAATCCCGAGCTGCCCTAGTGATCTTTCCTTTAACCAAGGGGTTTACTGTCTTTGGTAAACACGGGATTCACAAACCCGGGGTACCCTAGTGATCTTTCTCTATTTCGCCCTCTTTCTTGTCATTTTTCGACCCTCTTTCTTGTCATATAATTCTTTCATTCATTTCCCGTCTAGACTACAGACCAATTTTTTTCGAAATGTCATGTATAAAAGTATTCATTTTTTCTGTTAGATATATCCTTATTCGTTATTAATAACATATTTTTTGTATTCATTTTGATTGAGTTTAATTAGTTTAATTTAATTTTTAATTTGTTCGACTTTTGATTTCAATAATCGTATTATTACTTATTTTTTGTCTAA
>BMAO01021693.1:0-24854 GCA_019973975.1 Trichonephila clavata
TCTCGAAATTATGTCCAGAAGTCGTCTGGTAGGCCTGACAGTGACGCTGCATGGAATTCTTTACTTTCTGGAGGATTCCTGGGCTGCCACGCATCCTCTCGGCAGCTACAGATATCGGCGTTTCCTTCAACTGAAGGAACAGGCGTTGAATGGGCGTTGTAATGTGGGCATCTGGACTGTGAAACAGTCCTCAGTCCCATATCCTGGTTGACTTTGATGTTGGGCATGGCGATGGTGGGGTTTTTCTTTCTGCTTAAAAGGAATCATGGCTATTGGCTGAGACGATGGCATCCGAGAGCCGTGGCTATGATTCTTCATCTGAGTGCTGTAACGATGAAATTTTTTGGCATGAGTGAGAGCTTAGAGATTGCTCTCTGATTGGTCGGTGGTAGCGTGAACATAGACTCCTATTGGTTGCTCTGGGGGCTGCGAAGGAACAGGCGACTCGTACGTCAAACTCTTTATGTGAACGTAGAAGAAGTTCATGCACTTTCGAACACCTGTTGTAGTACAACCTCTCAGAAAAATATTTTCTTCCTCATTAATGTATTGATGTTTCTTTTCTTTTCCTCTGCTTCTTTGCACCATAGCTCACAACTGCGGCATTTGCGACCCTGCATTCCTATGTGATTTCGAGCCTGTACCCTCTACACACCCTGAAAGTTTGTCGGTTTGGTAGCGATTCACCCTGCATGCTATCACTAAAGCTTGAAAGCCGTTATGTATCCGCTAAAGCTCGAAAGATGGCTAATCTGCAGATTAACTGATTTTCTCTGTTAAAGTGTGAAATCCAAAGTTTTCCCGCATTTTAAGTGGACACAGTACGATTCAATTGACAAAAATCGGTTGAAAAATCAAATCTTAGTTTCTTTAGCCTAAATTATTCTTTTTATACCTTTCTATAACCTCACAAAGTTTGAAAGCTCTAAACTTAAAAAAAAACTCAGAATCATGATAGTTTTTACGTTCGTTTTTATTCACAACCCTATGGCAAATCCAAACTTTAAACTTACTTATCTCGGAAGGATAAAATAACTAGTTTGTCTTCATTTAAAATGCTAAGGCTTTTTTTCTATTGTGCCTAATGCTTTGATTTTTTTTTTACCTATTGCTAGTAGTACACGTAACAAAAGCTTATGCATTTTTGAATCAAAGTAATACTTATTTTTCAAAAATAATTGAACTCTCAGAATTTGCTGCACATTTTTTAAGGAATTTTCAATAAGTATTCATAAAAAGAAGTATTATACGAATACCAATCATGTTATCGCAAAACCCAGACCAGCTTTTGTCATACATAGTTTGAAGTACTTGTAAATCAAATTTTATGTATGTACGTAAAGTTTTGTAGGAGGAGTAGCATTTTAAAATCACTTCTCAAATTTTAAGTTATTTCCTTAAAAAATTAAATGGCTAGATTTTTATGAAATTTTGAGCACAAAATCTATTTTATATAGTATACACACAGGAGACAATCAAAAAAATTTTGAAAATCTTTAAATTAAAAGTTTTCGCATAAATCGTACCATGTTCCCTTAATTGGGTAGTTTTCAAATGAGCGGTTTTCGTATAGTTAAAATTCAAAAGTTTGTTTCTCTCATTTCTTTTGATTGAGTGTTATAAATTTCCATAAGAGTAAACCGTACTAGAAGTGCGTGAAAGTTATATTAACGTCGCACTATATATTAATACGAGGACTATGTTTGACATACCCAGTCCTTGGCATATTCTGAACCATGGTAACAAAGACGAAAACTGAGCTGGCATTCCCATCTCCTACCACACTGCGCCAACATTCAGCTTCAACAGATTTAACGGGCATCAGCTTCACTACACGGAGGGTCTTCAGTGGCAATAGGCTCGAACTTTTAACACGCCAGCCACGGGTTCGTAATATTGAAATGAGATAGAGAATCATCGAGAAACTTGCGGTAGGACAGTCTCAAGTGCAGAATACTAGATCCATCCGGCCCTACTCAGGTTAGCTTAGATGTGTACTGAAAAGGCCTGAGAAAGGTTGTCCAACAGCCTTAACGACTAATGAAGATTGATATTTGTTCATTATAATAAGATGCAAAAGTAATGCAGCAGTTTCTCAGCTATCTCATAACCTTCATACGCCAAGTTTCGAGGTGTAGTACTTCCTGAAGGTACGTAAGAGATCTATTTACAGGTAGAACTGCTACTTGAACAGTCCTCAATTTCGCACACAAAAGAGCTTATTCAGAGAATATCGATACCATGGTGTAGAAAAATCAACACTCAAGCAAGGATAAGTTTCTCGTTTGTGTTTTTAATATTGTACAGTTCTATTCGCCGGTGAACTCAAATACATCTTCAACAATTCTCGGTGTACCGACATTTGAAAGGTACAGAAACCCATTATATTTCCTCCATCATTCTAGAAAGAGACCGATATGCAACGGATATTTGATACTGTGTGCAGTTATCATATTGGACGAACACACAGAC
Source organism: Trichonephila clavata (assembly GCA_019973975.1). Lineage (NCBI taxonomy): Eukaryota > Metazoa > Arthropoda > Arachnida > Araneae > Nephilidae > Trichonephila > Trichonephila clavata. The sequence goes on from BMAO01021693.1 coordinate 2,473, forward strand.
CTTCATATCTTTGACAGAGGGCTTTTTATAGATGACAATGCTAGTCCATATAAAACTTATCCAGACGGAGAATTTCTGGAACATTCGCCTGGTGGATGGGTCAGTCACGTTTCCAGTTCTTAATCTTATAGAGCATAGTTAGGACGTCCTTGGGTCCTCGACTTTTCAAAATAATCCATGACTTGAAAGTAGCGTTGTTGTTGTTGGTTTTGCCACCTGATCAATAGTGTTAGATAGAGCCCTACGAAATTCATCGTGGCAAGAGATTAGTTTCAGTAGTGAAGAGTTGAACTGTCAACTGCAGAAACTCATAAATTGTTTCTCATTTTCTGCGTGAAGGATGCATGACTGTTGTTGTTGCTAATGTCACCTGTCTGACGTTATCAGATTGAGGCCCAAAAAATTCATCGCGGCTAAAGGCTAGTTGTATGCCTGTCATTAACCGTTGCTTTGAGCACCATACAGGTGTCAGTACGCTTTGGTTCGGTTCCATCTCAATTTTGAGTAAGAACACCCTGGAGGGGGCAGGAACCTCCCACCTCACTTCCCCTTCAACCAACCGCACGAGAAGGCTTGCGACTCGATGGCTATTTAGAGTACCCTCATGCCGCAAAGGCACTATACATTTACAAACATCCATGCCTTCTCCGAGATTCGAACTCAGGTCCTATGGCACAGCAGTCAGCATCCCTAACCACTATTCCGGATGGGCAGCTGGATGTATAACTGCGAGAAGGAAACGTACTCCCCTTAACTTACTTTTTTATTCTACCTTTAATCTTTCTAGAAATTTTCCTGCTAAAAGGAAATGTGCCCGTGATATCGCGCAACTGTTTCAAAAAATATTATTTTATCTCAGCCTATTTCGTGGGTGTAGCGAGAAATTTTTGGGGGGAGGAGGGGGGGGGGTAGGTTTTCTCACTTCAAATCATATTTCAAAATTCATTTGAGATTTATTTGCTTGTTTTCAAGACGAAAGGGATATTTTTGTGGAATGGGGAATTTCGATTATTAATTTTTTTCTGAAAAGAGATATAAAAATAAAAATTTTATTTGCGAAGAAATTATTCATTTAAATTATCAGTATACAAAAGTCCTTATGAGAAGATAGCCGCTACACCCAGACATTCGCTTTTCCTCGTTGTTACTTACTCTTGAAGCCATTTTTAAAAAAAGTATTAAAAATTGATGTGGTATTAATTTTAATAATTATATGAAGGATGATGTCACGCGTACAGCTTTCACTGCTTATCTTTGACATTTATCAATTTACCAGAAATTTCATAATTTCAGGTAATTTTAGTTTTGTTAATTTATTACAATATATATGTATGAAATGATTTGGCTTGACTTAAGGTATCCGACTACCCTATAATTGTAATTACCTAAAATTGTGAAAATCATAAAAAAAAAAATTGGCCATTTTTTATGATTTTATTTTATAGGCTATCTTATTAGCTTTATAAAAATACTAAGTTTATTATTTTCCGTTCGCTAGAACAAAAACTACAAGTGTTTGAGTAGAAGCAGATGCCATTACTTTACGCAAGATGTCATACTTTAAAACGCGTTTTACTGGAAATGTGTTTTTTTGAAAATGCTCAAACGAGAGGACAGCGATTGCTAAAAAAGTTTTGAAAATAATTAACTGAAATTTTTGGTGTATGTTCTGAATAATAGTAGATGTATCAATCACTGTTTTATTACAAAATTTACAGTCCCTTATGCGAATATAATCACTTTTTTTTAAGCAATTTCATGTAATAACTAAAATAAAGCGCTCTAGTTTTTGTAAAAGTTTAAATATCTCTTGCCTGAAGGTCATTTCAAAAAGGAATAACGTAGCAACACATCTGAATTGAAAAATTGTACATAAACTTTTGGAACAGAATGGGCCGCGTTTGCATTATTATTTTCTAAATTTTTACCCATTTTAGCAATAATAATTTCTTTTCTTCTTCTTAATTTTGGCAAATTTTTCTTAAAATGTAATAAGCAAATCTAAAAACAACACAAAAATCCCCTTATCTCCATTTTTTTTAAAAAAAAGTTGTCGCAAGTAGTCGGATACCTTAAGGCATTTTCAACTTGTAATATGATATTTTGAGATGAAATTAATTAATTTAATAGTTGCAGTCATTGAAGGGATTGATGAGAAAAAAATGTTGCTATTTTAAAATCACGTTTAATCATGATCACAGACACAAAGACACGTACCACAAACACACGCACGAGCAACACAAAGGGCAAAAGCCTTCTTTGCTCCGGAGTCTATTTGCTCGTCTATTTATAGTCATGGTCACCCGGAAGCTATAAAAATTATATGATTTCAGGTTAAGACTTTTCTGATTGGTTCGTTTTCGCGGATGACGCGAGATTGCATCATTCTGAATTAAAAACGCTAACTTTTTTTTTTTGAGAGAGACAAAGTCGTGATTGGCTCCTTTAGCTGGGTAAAATAAAACTTAATTATCACGCTAGGTCTTAGAAAGCTCAAGACCATTATGAATTACAATCCTTCAAGAGAAAATTAAAGTGAATTATTACATGTATATAAAATTTAATTCAAATAAAATTTAAGAGACGTACATTTTTTTTAGAATAGCACCCTCTGTAATGTTATTCGTAAAATTAAGTTTTGTGAATTTATATCTTTAAATCGGAAAACATTAAAATATCAGTCTTATAATTCTATCCAACAGCAGAATGGCGTTATTTCGGTTACCCTGTAACAGCCACGCATTTCCTCATTTATGTAAAAAAAGGTATTCTATCAAAAGCCACGTTACATACAAAACGTGACGGAAGACCGGATATTTACGAGAAAAGTGCGAATCGCTATATAAGCTGTTCCATAAGGAAAATGAAGCAACAGCAATCACGACTTCGAATTTCTTTTTGGCGGGAAACATGACTACTGAACAAAGAAGAAATGAGGTGTGGAAAAAGCGGAAAATTTTTGTTCTTTTCAAATTTTCCTTTTATTCCATACAAATGGCACTCGATTCATATTCTTTCTCTTTCTTTCTTGTCGATTTTGAATTAATTTATTTACTCGGTCAAATCGTGCTGGGCATTTTGTGACGAGGAAGTTTTTGTTCCGGAAAAAATTCACTTATATTTTCTTTTTCTTTTTTGAGAAATGATATAAACAAATTCTTGTCTGGGTAAAAAAACTTATTTTGAAGAATTGTTTTGTATTCTGATTCTTGCTTATGCAATATTGGCTTTTGATAAAAAAAAAATTTCAGTGATATTCCTTTATTTTGCAGTACATGAAAGAACACTTCTGCAACTTTTTATTGGTCCAATATTATTCGAATACATCAGAAAACTGATTCCTAATTTTTATTCACCTATTCTTTTTAAAAATATGTGATGTTTGTTTCTATAAAATATACAACTGTATTAAGAGATGTATATCATGTTTAAAAATACTTAAAATCTATTACCTTTATTTCCTAAGAAAATCTTTTTCAAAAAAGTAAGGAAAACTTTGACAAATTGAAACCCTGCATTGAATAAATATATTTTAACCAAGTTTTTTTTTAAAATTCTATTATATGCTATAGTGTAGATGAATATATGAAATAAAATAAGAAACCTCAAGCATTTTAATATAATTCCATACTTATAGTTTATTTAGACAAAAAAAAAATACAAATATCGTTACATTTTTCTAACAGAACCTCTAGCAAAGAAAATAAAGATTTGTTCTGTGTTACTTGATTTTTTTAAAGAAAATTCTTTGAATTTTAATTATATTTATGTTTTTAAAAGTTTTGAGGAAAAATTTAGGCATTTATATTAATGTTATCTTCTAAAAAGGTAATTTAAGAAAATTTTTGACTCAATCGAGTTTTCGATATTCATAAAACATGAGGAAATTTATCGTTTGTAAAATAATTCTTAGAACAACGTTGTAAAAAATTAAGAAAAAGAGAAAGGAAAAACTTCATACTATAAAGTTCAACAACTTTCTTTCTAACTGTGTATCCTTAAAAGTGTTCAAAATATATATTCATTTTTTTCTTTGCTTGTTTATTTAACAAGCTGTAAAGCTGTTATAAATAATATCTTTTCACCTATAAACTTACAACCTGCATCACCCAGAAACTCGTTTTGGAAAAGAAGGTTTTTCTTTCTTCGACAAAATAGACACTTTCTCGTCAACACTGATGTCAAGTTTTGATTTTTTTTCTTTTTGATGAAAAGTACGAAAAATAAAAGTGAATGGAGCAAATTGATGTGGTGTGATTTCTTTTATTTCTTTTTGTTTGTTTCCTATCGTTTAGCCTGTTGGTTTGCTATGAAAAAAGTTTGAATGAGAGTTCTCAAATACGTTGTTTTAACATTAATAAAGGAATTTTTTTTAAATTTTACTCTGCTATTATATTGTTTAATTTGATTATATAATTCCACTAACAAAAACAAACAAATTTTTAGTTTATTTGAGAAATAGACACATTTTAATATAGATTTCTCTGTTTTTCATATATTTTGCATTATTTAATGTGATTTGGATTATTTAATGGAGGACTATTTGCGCTTTGAATTTTTATTGTTGTTATTATTAAAGAAATTATATTAATATGACAAAAATATTAATAAAATCCATGCTTACAAGTTATTACTCTTTATTTATAGAGGAAAAAGTTATCGAGAGGTGTGCAGAATAATAAAAAAAAATCATTTCAGAACAAATGAATTATTTTTTTTTACTACCACACACACAAATTACAAAAAAAAAAAAAATTCCGAATAAATTTCTCAAAAGCAGATGTTAGACTGAATTTTTGAGAAATAAAGTTTTAAAGCTAATTAAAAAATATGAAATGTATTATATATATGGTTTATATATATGGTATTATATATATGGTATATCATTTTTTGTAAAAGGAAAACAATCTTTTGCTTGGAAAATTGAATTTGATAAATACTTTTTGAAGTTCACATAATTTCGTTTTCAATGGTAATATTTTCAAAATAAAGGTGATCAAAAATAGGTTTGTCGAATTCCCGTCAATTTTCTCTAAATTCACTATAATTGTCATAAACTCTATAAATTAACCTTTCAACTTCAGTTACAAGATTACCGTATAATCCGGAGTATATATAATACAACGGCCACCGATACTTTCAGGCTGCATTTTTTAATTTTTTGATATATTCACCGTATAGCGCGCACACCCTTTTTTACGAAGAAACCTGAAAAATACATATGCAATGATCGTATGTTTTGAAGTCATTTATTCGAAATATTATCCCAGGGTTTTGGAAAAAATAGTGCATTTATAGAAGTAAAACCCTTTAAGTTCATAAGGTATGTCATTTCTTTTAAATAAACAATATTTCAATATATGTTGAAGTTTATTTTTTTTTTTTTATGTTTATCTTCTTTTTTTCAAAGATATCATTTTTATACCTGGCGTATAAAGCGCATCCATAAATTTTGATGCTATTTATTTTTTTGTTTGTTAAAAGTGTGCTTTATACGCCGGATTATACTGTACTTTGGACTTTTTATTGGAAAATAATATTTATGATTAATATTTTAGTAATGTATATATATATATATCTGATTAAAATATTAATCATAAATATTATTTTCCAATATATATATGTCGTGTTTTCCGAGTCAATACGAAGGTTTTTTGTTAAAACTGTCTTGATTCAACGAAGACATTTCGGCATCTGCTTGCTAAGTGAAAAAGGGGCACCAAGTTTTAGAATCTGTAAGCACTTATAGGCAGATGTTCTCAAGTACACTTCTTATTGAAGAGATATATTTGAAAGTTAAGCATGACATACGAGGTAATAAAAATTAATGGTCGGAGAGAAAAGTTCTGCTTAGGGTCATGTGTTCTTCAAGAGGAAGAAGTGAGTAATCACAATTTAATAGTTTAAATGTAACGGAAAATAAAAGTTAAAAGTGGTCTAGGGATTTAATTCTAGATCTAATTTAATTATCCTTACAAATATATATACTAGTCTATTTAATTCTAGTTTTAAACAAGCACCTTAGTTAAGAGCAGTAATAATTACGCTATAACTAATACAATAATTTCAAATGCCCTCTTTTTTTAAAAAAAAAAATCTGTATTTAAAGAATCGCATTATCGGAGACTCTCTAACATTCATTTTAAAACACGCCCACCTAAATCAATTTTATAAATAAAAAAATATCAAACTTATGCATTTAATTTCTATATTCCATTCATTCAATTCCTCACTGAACTAGACTAAAATAAGAAGAAACTTTTCTCTATTGATTAAATTCAAATACGTTTAAAAGATCCCTTTTTTTTAGTCACTGAAGAAACTGAAAGAGCTAAATCACGTTCATTTTTCAATCACGATTTTGCGCGACTAGAGGTAATTACTCGCTTTATTACTCACGATTTGTATCTTCCCATGATGCACTAGCTCTTTCTACGGCAAGGTATATATAACAATACAACTCAGACCGGAAATAAAAATGACTTCCGTCTCGATCTTTGCATTTAATTAACTCGCATACGCGTTCCTTACACACTATTAAATTAAATAATTCATACCATGCGTATTTTTGATTATTACAATCAAATATTTGAGTTTATTTGATTGTTTTATAATTAATATAATTCCCATGAGTCGGTATCATGAAATGTCATGATTCGTAGTATTCGTTTTGAAATGTAGTAGATTTAAGACTATTATGGAATCATTAATGAAATGCGATGGAAGAATTTCCTTTTTTTTTTTTTTTTTTGATGCTGTATAGTAGTATATTTTCTTTTGTTTTTCAAATGAAAAACAGTATTTATTTTGTTCTATCAAGACCCCCTTTTGTTTTTAATCTTCATTCTTAAAAGTAATTTTTTTCCCTTTCGAATTCTAATGATAGCAGTACTGTGCCAAAAAGTGAAATATATATTATTTTATGGATCTGGCTGCCTTTAATAATATTGAATTAAAATTTTGAACAGCGTTTTTGGCAACGCTGACATTGGAAATTTGAACCATTGTAAGTATGTTGCCATTTTAACATTTTTAAAGCTCCACGAAAAATTTTTTTCTTCTTAATTTGAATGTTATAATTTCAAGTATAGTTCTTTGTTTATTACATACAAGTGTTAGCAATAAAAACATTTTAATCAATGATATACTTAAGCTTTCATAGACAAAAAGAAATATTTCGATATCAGAGATAGATTAATTTATACAATTTCATTTATTTATGTATAAAGCTATATATATAGGGGAAGGATGCTTAGGAAGCCCATGTTTTATTTATTAATAAAAAAAGGAAAAAAATATTGAATGGAACTTTTTTTTTTTCAAAATCAATGTTCTTTGGTTCGATATGTTTTGATATATTTTCCTTTCTTTTTTTAATGCATCGAAAAAGCTTTTTGTCTGAAAAATATCCAGGTTCAGATGATGTCATTCTGAAGAGTAAATCCTAATTCGTTTGTAAGTTTGTCAAAATAAAATAATAAACTACAAAATTCCTTTTAATTCGTATATTTAAAAATGCTATAACGATATCAAAAAAACTTGGGGCAACGGAAAATCTTAAATAGTTTTTTTAAGCTAAAAATTTCTTAATTTTAAAAATTAATTCTCCTTTTTAAATCACTAAAATCCCTACTTTAAAGTGGTACATTCTCTATCTTTTTAAATAAAACGATATTATAAATAAAAACTATTATTTCTCAAAATATTATACTTTTGTTAAGGTCACAGTAAATGTAATCGAAATAAATGCATTTAAATATCTGAATTTCTGTTGTAAAGCTAATCTTTCAATTTTTTTTTTGATGCAACTGTTTTATTTGAATTTGTGACCCAAATAAATAAATATTTTCCTGACAATTTTGCGTTTTCCCCTAGATTTTAGCAGACGCATGCGCATATGCAACGAAAATCACTATAGTTAGACATTACACCTAGGGTCGGCAACCTTTCAGGTGTGGCATGCCAACACTGGGGTAGCTAGTCTTGAATGGACCCTGTAATCATGTTCTTTCCTGGGCTTTTCTTGGGGTCCCTTAACATTTTTGCGATTTTGTTTGCTTACATGTTTTGGGGCCCCATATCATTGATATGGCGGTAGCTACGCATCTGCGTGCCAAACCAATCTGCCAATATGATTCAGCGTGCCATTTTGAAAACAAATCCATTCCCGCCCAAATGCAAGCAGAGCTCGAGAACAGAGGTCAATTACTGATTAACTGTTTTATTAAACTTTAACTTTGCGTCATTTAAGGATATATATCTTAACATAAAAATAAACAGCATAAAATGTAACTATTTCTTCAGCAAAAATTTAAATAAATTAAAATTATACATATATTATGCATTTTTAATCATATTTATTAAAATAAGAAATAAACAACACATGAAATATGAGTATTTCCCATCTTTATAGTTAAATAGAAATTTAAAAGTTTTAATATGAATCCCTAGCTCTTGCACCACTCCACTTTCATGTTGCAGCATAAGGTGTATTATTGGTTTCTTTCAATTTGACACGATTCTGAGCATTCGGTTGTTAAACAATTTCCTTGTTAACAACGAAATATTTTTCATGTGAGGAAAGATTTTTTACTTAGATTTGTAGAACCAAAAGCGGAAAGCAGAATACATGCAATTTTCTCTCTTTAAACAATTAAATCTCTCTAGCAATGAAATTCAATAATTTACAAAATACCTGTACATTTATCTTTAATGTTATTTGTCAGATTTTTTCTTAATTCCGTTAATGTCCATAATTCAAAAAATGTTTATTAAATAAGATCCATTACAAATTTATCAACTGTTATCCACTCAAAAATTAACAAGTAGAGTAGTGCAGAGTTCCACTGAGAATTGTACCGCATGCCACATGTGCCGTAGGTTTCCGACCCATGTATTGCACAGTTTGCTAACGCCACAGGCACACATACAGAGCCTAATTTAAATGTTTTAATTTGATCTCATCAAAATGCGTGTTAACTTTTCTAACTCATTAATGAGCCTATTATGCGAGTTCCTTGAAAGAAGTAAGGTGTATTTTCAAAAGTATTAATGCACAACTCTTTCAAAACTACTAAGCATTCAATATTCACTTATCAGTAATAATCCCTTTTGTCTATCTATATTGTAGGTAAACAACTATTTTGTGTGTGAGTCTAAAATCATCAAACCAAAGTTAGGTCTTTCCATTTTTTCCCCTCGAAAATTCAACTTGTGGCAATATTAAATTTTTAACCGACTTCTTTAAGTTATTTTTCTCTTAAAAATCTCCATGCCATGGAATATCTTTTCCCCACACAGGTGCGTTCCGATATATAATAATTTTTTCTCCATATATAGCTTTTATCAGTGGCGTAACGTACACCCCCATATGGCGGGGGGCAGGGTTCTAGAGGGCCCAAAGCCTGACTGCCGCAAAGTACCTACCCTTTGTAAAATCCAACTTGGGGGTCCAAAACCTGACTTTGCAGGGGGCCCAAATGTTCTCCGTTACGCCACAGGATAGATTAGGACTCTTCTGCAAAATCAGGTTTTGCCTTTAATATTTTATAAATTGGTTAAATACGTACTTGGCATCAGTTAGGTTTTGGGCTTCCTAGAATCCTGGGGCCCTCGCCATGCGAGGGCTGCATGCAGTGGCGTAACGTACACCCCCGCATCACGGGGAGGGGCCAGGATTCTAGGGGGCCCAAAGCCTGATGCTTCCAAGTGCGTACGCCTTGTAAAATCCCATTTCGGGCCCCAAACCTGACTTTGCAGGAGGGCCCTAATGTGCTTCGTTACACCACTGGTTGCATGGGTGTACGTTACGCCACAGACGCTATCCATCTTATTGTACATAGAAACAAACGGATTAATCCGGCGGTGTGAAATACATCGAAATCTTCTGTTCTTTACGGAATTAGAATGTAGTTAAAGTAGTTTCTCTACGAAAAATCGCTTCTAGTAAGAAAATCTAGAATTCAGTAGTAACAGTTTTAGAATTTCTTCCAAGTGGATTTATTAGTTCTAAGTTGCTTTCAATGCTGTGTTATTTGATCACAGTTGACCCAACGTACTTTTCTTTTAATAATGACGCTCTTTATCCTTGTTTTTTGAGAATTAATGTTGTTGTTTATTTGTATTTTTGTGATCGGAAACACCATTTATCCACTCAGGCCCATTTCAATCCGGTTTTGTTTCTCTCATTGTATTGCATTTAGAGAAAATGGTCAAACAGAGCCCCGAAGGGAAATAATTCTTGGCGATTTATGGAAGAAAACGAGTTTCATTAACATTGCTAAGCCTATGATTTACAAATCAAACAACACAGTTCAAGGAGGAATCGGTGTTTCAAATTCGATTATGGGGTTGTGATTGAGACAACATAAAGTAATATTTCATTTTGGATTAAAGTTCTTCGCAGAAATGAAAAGTTGAACGAGAAGGTATGGTGTTTGATGATGTTCAAATTGAAGAACCTATGACACTACAAATTTGATAATTTTTGTGTGGATGGAAATTAATAATTTTATAATGCAGCTTATAGAACTAAAATCTTCAGTATTACAGAGAACAAAATTTAAGAACTTACAAAAAGATGTGGAAGATAGTTCTGACGATCAATCGACACCTTTTTCAAATTGTTCGACGTTATTTCTCTAGTGAGATTGCTATTTAGTTGTTTTAAGAGGGAGAAAGAGATTCGATCTCAGTACCTTCCGTTCGCACATAACTTACCGCTGAACCAAAATGATCCCTTCAATCCGGAGGCAATTACTAGCTTATATAGAAACCATCGCGACAAGGGAAAATTGTATGTGTTCAACTCTCCGTTTTTGGTTCCACAAATCTTTTTTTTTTATTCAAAAAATATTTTGAGCCACAGCAGTTGTTTAACAACCAAACATTCAAAATCGTATCGAATTGAAAGTCACAAAAATTATACCCTGATATTGTGATATTAAGTAGAGCTTTGCATAGATAAGGTTCACATTAAAATATTTTTGTTATCTAACTATACTGAAAGAATAGCTTTATTTTATGTTGTTTTTTTCTCGTTTTAAAACAAATATGTTTTAAAGATACGTAATGTAAGTACAATTTTTTAATTTTTTGTTTATGTGGAAGGAATAGTTTTTTTGTATGTTTATCTAAATATCTTTAAATGCTGCATTGAAACTCTGAATCTATATTCTTGACCTCTATTCCCTAACTCACATGCATTATAGCGGGAATCGAATTGTTTCAAATATTTCCTACTGCGCGGCACTTAGAATCATATAGGTAGATTTTATTGGGGCACATCTCAGCTACAAGATTGCCGACCCCTGAACTTGAGTTTGATGTCTTGCTGCTTAGATGCTTACTTTATTTCAGCAGAAAAAAGTTTTGGTACAAGCTTTAATTTCCTCGTAATTTTTTTAAATTAAGTATGCGTTTTCAAGTACATTCTCTTAAAATGAATTTACAATATCCTCAAATACAGTTGACAAAATATACTAAAATATAAATAGGTAAAGAAAAAGAAACAATTTAAGTTATTTTTAAGGACAATCACGAGATTTCTGCGGTAACAATTACGTTACTGCAGAGGTAGACAAATAACCTGCCGTTGAGAGTATTTTTGTAGCCCTCCAATACAGACAGAAAAATCCCCCTTGAACCGATATTTCCCTCGAAAACTTTTTTATTTACCCCCTCCCTCCCCGTTATCCAACCTAAGAGGAGGGAGGGGGGCGTTGATTGTTTATATTTTGTATTGTTTTGATTTAATAATTTTAATTTAATTGTATTTAAACATACCCTCAAAATAAAATAGTTGCACCAAAAAAATGAATGATTTCCATCGGAAGTTGCACAAACCCGAAAGAAATACACCGCAGTAAATAAAATAGAAATAACACAGTGTTTATTGTGCGACCCGGTTGCTATTTGATCCACGGACTGGAGATTAGTTGCTTTAAATGACCGAAAATTCATTTATTTTTTACTACAACGGCAATGTCAATACGCATGCGCAGTGCTTTTCCTTTTGATCCGGAAATTAAATTTTGAGTTTGTAAAGATAAGTGCAAAACTTTCCAATTTGAGCGAAATCATAAACCCTCCAAGCAAACATGAAACAAGTAAAAAAAAACTTTTTAATGTCAATTCCTATTTTGTTCGAAAAACGTACTGGCGCCATCTGTTGCAGCTAATTGTAACTACGACGGAAATAACGCAGAATAAATTTAAAATTTAATTAATGAATTAATATTTAAAAATTCTGTATCAACATTGAGTGTCATCCACTTCAAGTTTAAAAAATTATTTGAACTTGATTGGTTGAATGGAAAGTATTTTATTAACGATTGAAAATTTGAACAAGATAAAATATAAATATCGAGAGAGAGTGTGAGCTAATAGTAGGAATTGAAAAAGGATGAATGCTATGTGTTTAATGATGAATGGGCAAACAAATATTTTTGGGTAATACAGAAAATAAAACAATGTGGTTATTGCATTATGGAACTATAATCTTTCTTAAGGAGTGCAATCTGAAATAACGCCATGAAAAAAAATCGAACGTTCAATCAATATAAATAATTCAATCTAAGGCAAAAAAGCTTGCAGGGATAGATATGAAAATAGAACAAAAAATAAATAGAATGCAACTATCACTTTTATTTAATTTATATTTTTTGATTTTTGTGGTATAATTTATACTTTTTCTGAGATACAGAATTAACCAAGGAATGCAATCAATTAAAATAATTTTGACCCTCCAGTATCTTCTGCTTTGCCCACCCCCGCACTATGATATTTGCCATCTCCCGTGACACGTTTAATCAAAATTATTGAAGCTGAACTAAAAGATCATACCGCATAAACTTTAATGCAGGATATTGATCACGACGATCAATTAAAACTAACACCATACGTATCATACTCATGAGTAACTACTTCTTAAAATCATCAAGTTGCTCTTTCTTGCTGTTGTTTACTATTGAATTTTTTTTATGATAATTTTTAACTAATGAGCTATTTTCCCGCTACAAAACTAATATCTCACATTCGTAAGCATCAAGATCTGTCACCCGTTAAACTTATATCACGATTATGAAACTAAAAAAATTGTGGAAAAAAAATCACACTTCTTATGATTGTTTCTGATGTAATGACCGGAATATTTAATACAAAATCTGCTCTGCCGTTCTACAGAAGACTCGTAACAAGTAGAGCTGAACTGATTCGGTAGGGGAAAAACAATTCATAATCCTTCGACGTAATCGGGCAAGTTTTGATATTTTTACGAGAAATTCTTAAACACATCCAATCACAGCATGAAACGGCGTAATTTCCTGCAATAGGTTCGAACTTTTTAACACGATTTGAGGAAGATTTGTGCTGTAATCTTTTAAATTGTACACCGTTTGTTGTTCTTTGGGTCACAAGGAATGTAAAAAAAGAACTCACGTTTGATGAAGGTGATATAACGGTAACTTATTATTATTATTCTTACCGGAAATGTTTGAAGAAGATTTGCAGAAGTGTTAAGCCTACTTCAGGCTTAAATAGCTTCTTTTTTTTAAAATCAGTTTGATGGTACTATAAATGGAAGGATGACACTTTACTGAAAATGAAGAAATTAACTACAATTTCGAAAAGAACTCCTGAAAGATTATTATATTAATGATATAAGTTTTGAAATTTTTCTGACTCAAAGTATTTACAGTTCAATAAAGTTTCTCGCAAGAGGTTTTAATGTTAAATTTGCTAAAAAAAGTTTTTAAACTTTAAGACTTCAGATTTTGTTTACTGGTCATTTTGGATTTATGAATCTAATGTTAATCTTGCGATATTTATATTTTTCCTCTTGTAACCTAGATCAGTCTATCAATTTTAAATGCAATAAATAACATGCATCCAAAAAAGTGATAACGGTTTTTGCAGTGTTACAGTCCACGTCTATGTTTTTCCATAAAAAAAAATTTATTGTCCAAAAATTCATAAAGTAGCATTAAAATAGGCATAAAAAATATTTCCCAGAATGCAAAAAAAAGGTCATTCTGCAAAAACCTTTATTATGTGGATTAATTGAAGTAACTCTATGATAAGCTATATTTAGAGTTTAAATACTCTGAAAATCGCTTAACACAAAACTGGGGGAATACGTGTTTCGTGGTAAAAGATATTGCAAAAAAAATATCTATAGCAACAAAATTAAGTTTATTAGAGTTTATTTTATTTACATAGATATCAAAGAAACAAAAACAATCTGAAGAACTTAAAGAAATTTAATACAAAATTTTCAGGTTTTTTTGAAAAACAAAACATTTATTGGTTCTTGGAAGAAAATCTGATATATTTCTTTGCATTGTCTTTTTCAGCATAAAATTGTTCGATATCTTCCATTTCGTTATTCATTTCACCATTGGAATGTGTGTCTAAATAACTGCGCATACTTTTCATGATGTTTCTCATTTCGAATGAGGTGGGAAGATGAGATGCATTGTTTATTTCATTTCCGTCGTTGGAATCTGCATCAGTGAGGTTTTTGGAGTTTTGAACAAACTCCAAAATGTCTTTGTCTGCCATAATTGGGGCCGTACACACATTATCATCATCTTCTATAACAAATTCTTACTATGATACAATAAGGCAGCCCAATCCTTCTAGTGTTTTTCGTATTTGTACATTTCCACAAGAAAAATCTTTTCGTGTTAAATGATTTTCGTTTCGTGTTAAGGTAAAAAATAGCATGAAAATACATAGTAGTTTGTCGGGATTGTTGTATTATTTCGTGTAAACCGATATTTCGTCTTAAGCGTTTTCGCGTTAAATGTATTTCACTGTATATATAAAATAAATTTTGAAAGTTAATCTTTTTTTACATTCTTACCTTACTTTTCACGAAATATCACGATTGTAACCTTAAGAGATCAAATCCTAAATAAAATAGCGACCTATAGTTAAAAACTATGGAACAGCAATCTGTAAACATAATAATTTCCTTTGATGTATTGGCAAATGTGACGGATTAAGCTTTTTATCTGTCAAAGGTTACAAAATAATTTCAAAAAATAAGAACATTTGTCATACTTCTGGGTTTGAAAAGAAAAGATAATATTGAGAAAGGATTATGCTGTTGGCTTATAAGTAGAACTTGGATGCTGTTTTTTCAGCAGTATATATTATCAGTATAAAAATGTGACTTTCGTTTGAGTAGCTGTCAGCCTTACGTCAGAAATTCAAATTGGGTATCGCAATATGCAAAATACGAGATATTATGCATATAAAAAAGGATGTCAGTGAAGTATTTTGAATATTGATCACTGGTTCAGATGGGATAACCGTCAGCTATTGATTGAGTAAAAAGAAAGAAAACTTTTGATTTTAGAGTTTGAAAAGTTTACTCCGAATAGTTTAATCTTAGTACATAAGTTCTTTTTAGCTCTGAGAAAGGACACACCAAGCAAAAATTGAGTAAAAGAAAGGTTCTTTGAAAAAAGAATCAAGTCAATAGAACTATATTGGAAACTATTGGAAGCATATTCATAAATAATTGTTTCGATTTATAAAAAAGTGAATACTGATATTAATATGCAGATAAACATGAAGAACCATGGAATGATTGCTTGAAATAAAAGAAAAGCAAATCTCTTTCTCTCTCTATCATTATTTTAAATCTTCTGTCATAAAAACATTAAAAAAAACAACCTAAAAGTAATTTCCCTTGAGATATATCTTCATCTAAAAGTTATAATAAATTACTTTAAAACTCAAGAAGTATTCTTTTATTTTTCGATTCACATTGCACTTGAAATTTGTTTTTCATTAACTAGAAGCTTACGTTTTATTCATAAGTTTTAAAAAAGTATTTTTGTGACTTTTTAGATGAAAGATTGAAAAACGAACATTATTGTTATGGAGTTATTAGAATTTAATCAGGAAATAATTTAAATTTTATTTAATAACCGTTATATAATAATTACTATTTCGTTTCCATAACAACATAGTTGTCTAAAGTAAAAGAAGTCACGTGGCTTAAATGCTTAGAGTTGGAAAATTTATTTTTGCTATATTTTCGAGCAGACGATTTAATACATAAAATATTCTAAACTAAAATTGTTTGATAAATTTAAATAAACTTTTAGATTGAAGTGAAATTGGACGTTTTCTCGTCAGGACTATAAAGACAGTTTATAAGGTAATTAATATTTAAACACACTTGAACATGTTATTTGAAATAATTTATTATGTACTACTAAGAACTTATTTTGTGGGGATAATGCAGATTCTTGGCTAAGTTTTATGATGGATTTTACCATTTTCTATGTAAAACATGTTAAATACACACACTGAAAAAAATCTATTAAATTAATTTATTATTATTAAGGTAACCAACTACTTGCAACAACTTTTTTTTAAAAAAAAATGAAGATCTGGGGATTTTTTTTTTTTTTTGTTGTTGTAGTTTTTCGATTTGTTTAGTACATTTTAAGAAAAATATGCTAAAATTAAGAACAAGAAAAAGAAACTATTGTTGCTAAAATGAGAAAACATGGATGAAAAAAAATTTTACTAAAAATAAACATAAACGGGATATTTTGTACCATGAATAAATTTTCAATTTTTCAATTCTGATGTATTGTTATGTTATTCATTTTTGAAATGACCTTTAGGATAAGAGATGTTTTAATTTTTACAAAAACTAGAGCACTTTATCTTGGTTATTACAAGTTATTACAAGTTATTACATGAAATCTCTTAAAAAAATAGTGTTTATATTCACATAAGGAACTGTAAATTTTGTAATAAAACAGTGGTTGATAAATCTGAAAGTTAAAACACTTCTACTGTTATACAGAACAAACACAAAAAATTTCAGTTCATTATTTTCAAAACTTTTTGAGCAATATCTGTCCATTTAAAAAAAATTTCGAGTAAAACGCATTTTTATGTATATCTTGTTTAAAGTGGAGGCATTTGCCTTTACTGAAAAACACATGTAATTCTTGTTCTAGTGAACGGAAAATAATAAACTTGATATTTTTATAAAGATAATAAGATGGCCTATAAAATATAGTCATAAAAAATTTGTCCATTTTTGGGCAAAGTTCACAATTTTGGGGTAGTCGGATACCTTAAAGTGAGATATACAAAGTTTTTTAAAAATAAGATGGAATATCTATCATGCAGATTCAAATAAAAGATTTCCATCAGTTATAAAAAATTGATTTTTTTGGATAGGATAATAATAATAATAATAATAATAAAGCCTATAATGAAAGTACTAATTTACTATATACCGATGTTAATTATTAAAATAATTCTTTTTATCTTGTAAATATAAATAGACTTGCCGTTACCCATACTCTTCACTGCTTATTTCATGACATTGTAAAACTACATTCTTTTAAGGTTATTGTTATCTAAATCCTAGCATTAAGCTTGCGATTGCATTCAAAAATCTTTTTACAGCCTTCTCCTCTCGATTTAAAAAGGGGAAAACTTGGAATTTAGAAAATGGGAGTATATTTATCCTTTACGCAATCGTAACTATCCCTTGTAAGTCGATTTACACAAAACCCGATATTAGCTAATTTCTAACCACCAAAAGAAATACACATGCCAAATTTCAAGTCTGTAGGTCAATTAGATCAAATATGGGAATTTCTGGCTATTCCGCCTCTACAATCTATCTTGGAAGTCGATTTCCGCGAAAACTATTCTTAACGGATCTCTACTCAACAAAAGAAACGTGTTTTCCAAATTTCAAGTTCATATCAAATATTTCATATAATTATGTAGCATGTTAAAGATCCCAAGAGTGCCTGTTTGGCTTGGGTGCTCTCGGCAAAATTAAATATCTAGTATTATTTCGCATCTTCAGAGCCCAGGTGCCTTCCTGTGGGAAGAAACTGGTCATCAAAATTACATTGCGGCGATTGGTATTCCGCCTAAATGATGCTGCACTACAAAGTGATACCAGTGCCTGGCGAATGTAATAGGTCTGCAATGGTAAATACCAATCCATAGCTCCATTGGAAATATAAAAAAATATTTACATTTATTTTAAGAGGTTGCGACATTACGATGACACAGTTGTGAATTTGTGGCAGCAGGTATAGTTCTTTTAAACTCTGGATGTCTTGTTAGCCTTGTGAACGTAAGTTCGAAAGAAAAAATAAAACTTTCTTTCATGATTGGAGAAGACGAAAATAAGGAGTAAACAAACTTTGCATCGCTTTTTTTCACACAAAGACCTGTCAAAAACATTTTACATATTTACACAGAAAAATGTGAATGAAATAAAGAATAACTTATAATGTTGAATGCACAATTCTTAAGTGCAATTTTGAGTCATAACGTAAGTGAAAAGAACAAATAATTTGTGGCATAATTTACAAAGTTTAAATCTGAAGAGTTCCTCAACTAATCCGATCTCAATGAGGCAAACATAATCCCCTTTTAAAGAGTTTTCAGATATAACTATCTTTTTTCTCCTCAATTAGGATTAAATTATCCAGCATTTATCTGAAAGATCATCACAGCAATTCACTCACAGGAGATACAGAGTAATGGTTCCTATATAGTCTTTAAGAACACCTTCATAATACGATTTTAAGAAATCTCGGTAATGCAAAGGTCAAATCTGAGATCATGCGTTCAGTAGATAGCTATCTTCACCCATTTGAAAAAGCTCAATCATCCAAAATAAGCATTTTTTACCTTCTAAATCCTCAGGGTATAACCCAGTAAACCACAGAATGCAAACCGCAGTGGTACTATGTACCAAGGAAGTAGAATTCTCAGAATGTGTTAATACTTTTCCTTGCTATGTGTAGGTGGGATCAAGTGAAGATTCACCCTTACAGGTTTCAAAGGTCAGGCATTACTGGGAGTGGGTCAGAAATTCAAATAAATAAATAAAGTCGCCATCAGCACCTCAGGGTTTCTGTTGAAAGAATATAATTGCTGCTCTTTTGACTCACTCCATTTAGAAGATTGATTCGCAGCAAGTGTTCTGTTGGACAATTGTGTTGTCTCCCTGCGGGAAGTTGTTATAATTTTTTATATTTTATTAATGTCTTTACGATCTTTACCTTTTCTTTCTGTCCGCGTGTGCTTTGGTTTGTTGACATTTGATTTATAATGTGGACGAGAATAATTGAAAGAAGAAATATGCGTTTATTAAAAGAATTTGGCGAGTGTGTGGCACTTTGTGAGGAAAAATACGATATTTACATTAAATTGCGTTGTGGCACAATTTCAGTTTTCAATCATGAGCCGGAAAATGAACAGTAGTCAGTATTACGCCGTTATATGTTGTTAAAGAGAGAATAATTATCGTTTCTTGTTCTATGTTCTAAAAAAGTCATTCATAGTTTGAAATCGTTGATTTTTTTAAAATTGCGAATCTTGTATGGAAAAATGATTTTTTTGCAAGAACACTTATGTCCAAAGACGTCTTAAGGCTTCTTGGAGCCCTGGGTCCCTTTTAAAAAATAGCCCCACCTGACAATAGTATATATATAGCATAGGTTTCAAATGCCCATTTATTTATAATTCGTAATAAATAAATGGGTTTGAATCACAATCTCACAAACTTAGGTGCAACATCGCTTTTCGACTAAATAAGTAGCGTTGGGTAGGAGTGGTAGGCCAAAGCCTAGACATGGATGAAAGGCATGACATAAGGCAGTCTTGCCACTGTTGCCACTTGCCATACAGTTCGAAATTTCCACTTTCCAGGAGAATGTTTTCGGAAATAGCATTTAAAGATTTAAATTATCCGGATCACGATTTTATCGAGAATAATACAACCCCTCTCCATGCCAAAACCCTTAGCATGGACCCAGTTGGTCCATGCCATAGTATGTCCTTGCTCATGTCACATTCTTGCAGCAAAGGGATGCACAATTATTTTTTATTATTCAAATGTCGCACATGAAACCGATTTATAGTTTTATAGGAAAAAGAGCAGCAAAGTTTACTATTCCTATGTAACGAAACTGTAACTGTTATATAAATCATTAATATCATTACAGAAAACGCGACACAGTATACACGAGAGTATGAGTATACACGAGAATATTTGAGAGAGGAATATATTTATCTATAATATGTAAAGAAGGAAACGTTATTTTAATAATGGTATGCCTACATAAAAGTTAAGAATATTTCGCATATTAATTCGCGTAATATTTTCCATCAAATAGAAAGGAATTTTTAAAAACAAAAAATAAACTGTAGACTGATATCAAAATACACTTGAATGTAGCAACCAAAGAATTCATATGTGAAAAGGTAAGTGAGAAAGATTAGAAATATAGGAAAAGAAATTACACACGTTCAGTGAATATCTTTCTGTTGAGAATAAATTAATAAAAGGAGAAAAGAAGACCGTTTGGTGAGGATATTATCTAACATTGTAGATTCAAAAAGATGTTAAAAATTGCTCTCTTCCAAAAAGTGATCAAATAAGAATTTATTAATTTTTTAAATCAGGGTTTGACAATTTTTTTTTTTTTCTTTTTCAATGACAACAGACAACTATTTTTTTTAATCAAGAAATATATCTTTTAGGAAGATTATGCAAAACAATATTTCTTATGTGAAATAAGAATGAAGTATTATCATTTCATGACTTCTACGTATATATGATTTAACGTTTAAAATAAACAAATAAAATCTAACCACAGTTTTTTTTTATGTGTGGAAGGAATGTAATTGCTGTATTTTGCCTGTTTGTTCTGAAGATTGATTCTCTGCAAGACTCCTATCTTCTCAGCGGGGAAGATGCATTTCATGTTTTACTTTTTATTTTCCTCGTGATGTTATTTGTTTCCTGCTCCACGAGTGCGTTTTTAATTACATCATTTTCAATTTTCACTTAGGCTGGAATTAATTGAAAAAAAAAAGATAAAAGTGTCTCTTGAAATGAATTCAGTTGGAGATTCAGTTGTAATGCTTCCGAGATAAAGTAATTGCATTTTGTGGGTGACACAGATTTTTTTTATTTCCGCCTGAATTATTTGATAGGAGGAAATTGAAATTAACATCTTTTTTTTTTTAGAATTGGGACTGTGTTTAATTGCTCTAAGTGATAAAGAGCAACTTGATTGTAATCTACGTTTTTTTTTATATGCATTCGTACTAATTATTCATTAAATTACACAATACTTGAATTTATTAAAATGAACACTCAATTTTTGTTCTAAAATAAAGGAAATAGTCCTTAATGGACTCAAATGGACTAAATTCATGTGACGTCATAATCACATGATAAATTTAAACCACGTGTTTTTAGCCAAACAAGTTCAAAAACACGTGACGTCATGGTCACGATAAATGCAATTATCTATTTTCAGCAAATCAGTTCGTGCACTTCGTTGTTGCCAAATTACGCTTTTTACAGAAACTTTTTTTTTTAAAAATTAATATTTGTCACAATATTTAAAAGTACATGTATAAAACAAGACTTTTTTTTCTTTAATTTTAAAATCTGTTTGCAGAAATTTCTTTTTATAACTCTTGAGCATCTTTACCCAATTATGCAATTTGAAATTTTACCTCAGTTTTACAAATAGAATAAAAAGTACGAGCTAGTTTATTGTCCGTTTTGAATTCAATGTAGAACACGTGTTTATATTATCATGTGACCGTCATGAATTCAGTCCATTCATGACGGCATGAAATTCATGATAAAGACAAAGACGTGTTTCTCCAATGAATTCAAAATGAAAGCGTACTTGTCGTTCTATTTGTAAAACTTAAATTTTCATCAAAAAGATTGTTAAATTTATAAAAAAAATCTCCTTTTTTTGTGTGTATTTTTATATACAGTATATTTTATATGCATAAGTGCGTTCTTGTTGCTGACAATATGCCGGCTACCAAACGGTAACTTTAATAAAATTATATGATTCCCTTTTTTCAATTCAATTTTTATTCTAGTGCATTCAACAATATATTTCAATTAAATTACCATTCCACCATAAAATTTCAATAACATCCATTTCAACATTTTCTGATGCCGCTGCGATGCCAACTTTAAAAAGGGTGGAAAATTTCATGAATTTGTTAAAATGTGATCTGTTTAAAAAAATTAAGAACAAAATTCGCTTTTACGTCACGTAGCACACTTACAGATGGAGTTGAATTTTTTTAGTTTAGACTACTGGAGCTTAAGAAAATTATAGTAATTTAATCTTTATGCTAGTCATACACAGGAAGTGGTTAAAAAATCCGTTTTTGTTTGTATAGAATATTTATTTGCTTTTTATGTATGTCTTTTTTTAAAAATGAGAAAGTGTAACTTTACTCCTACACTATAAGCTCAAAATGTATTTTATTTCATTTTTTGTTTATTTTTATACCTCATTTATATTCTGCAAGCGAATTTATCGTTTGCA
>BMAO01021694.1:0-19550 GCA_019973975.1 Trichonephila clavata
TATTAGGCGTACAACTTTGCTTCCGCCGTTTTTTTCCGAAATTCGAGGCTTTATTGTAAAAAACTGGTTATACATTTATGATTCAAAATATTGTCCATCGCTGGCCACTACTTTCTCCCATCTTTCGGGCAGCGTACGAATCCCGCGTTGAAAAAACTGGTCATCTTTTGAAGCGATCCACGAATCGATCCAATTTTTTGCTTCTTCATAAGACCGGAAGTGCTGCTCAGCCAGGCCGCGTGCCATTAATCGAAACAAGTGATAATCCGAGGGAGCAACTTCTGGAGAACACGGCGGGTGGGGTAGGACTTCCCATTTCAACGTTTCCAAGTATGTCTTGCCCACTTTCGCAACACGGGGTCGAGCATTGTCATGCTGTAAAATCACTTTATCATGTCTCTCTTTGTATTGCGGCCGTTTGTCTTTCAATGCTCGTTAATTGCGTTCGATAACGATTGCCTGCGATTGTTTCAGTCGGTTTTAACAACTCATAATACACTACGCCGAGCTGGTCCCACCGAATACCGAGCTTGACCTTGGAACCGTGAATATTTGGTTTGGCCGTCGACGTGGAAGCATGGCCGGGATATCCCCATGATTTTCTGAGCTTGGGATTATCGTAATGAACCCATTTTTCATCCCCAGTCAAAATGCGATGCAGAAATCCCTTCCGTCTTTGCCTTGCAAGCAGCTGTTCACAAGCAAACAAACGCCGTTCAACATCTCTCGGCTTCAACTCGTACTGCACCCAATTTCCTTGTTTCTGAATCATTCCCATGACTTTCAGGCCTTGTGAAATGGCTTGTTGCGTCACTCTTAATGATCCTGCCAATTCTTGTTGCGTTTGACACGAGTCTTGATCAAGTAATGCCTCCAATTTTGCATCTTCGAAAACCTTCTCTCTTCCACCGCCATGCTGGTTTTCGACGTCAAAATCACCGTTCTTGAAGCGTTGAAACCACTCTGGGCACATTCTTTCACTAATAGTGGCCTCACCATAGGTATCTGAGAGCATTCTATGAGCCTCAACCGCAGATTTCTTCATATCAAAGCAGAAAATTAAAACCTCCGCAAATGACGAGAATTTGGCTCGTAAGCTGACATGTTTAATCGAGAATAACTTTATGATGCCGAAACAAATCGACTAATATTTCGATGGCGTTATGTTTACAAATACCTAAGCTTATTGTAGGCTATCTACGATCTATTTATTTCGACTACCACTTACCACTACAGCCATCTATTACAAAACGGCGGAAGCAAAGTTGTACACCTAATAATATGCTTTGAAACAAAAAAAAAGTGATGAAAACAGGAAATTAATTCAAGGTGTACGAATAATTTATTTCCAGTGAAAAACCTGCCTTCATAATAAATCTTTAAAAAGTCACATCAAATAAAATTTTCTTTCAAGCATTTTCTTGCTCACTTGTCGTATAAATTCCGCTTTATAAAGGTCCATGCATCTTCATTCGTGCGTAATAACGATTAGGAACAGAGATAATGTTAAGAATCAGTAGCCGGCAACATTGTAATCAACCGAATAAAGGCACAGTAGCATATCAATGTGCCAGTTCTTCCGATAACATCAACTCCCTCTCTAAATTAGATAGCAGAAAAGGCCGGCTTTTAAATTACCCCCATTGCATTTTATCAAATTGCAGAATTTGTGCTTGAAATATGCCGCTTGCTCGGAATAAAATTAAGATAAATTAAGGGAATGCTTCGTGGTATTTCTCAGGAGAGTAGAATTCGCTTTTAGTGAAAATAATCACGTTCCCCCAGAACTAACCCCATAGACCACACCCAGATATCATGAGCCATTTCCTCTGTCGTATTCCGTGAGTGTATGGGTTAAATGGACTTTGATTGATAAAGATCTCTTCCGTAATTATGTCATCGAAAGAGACACGGTGACTAATATCTTTAGTTCACTTCATTTACTGGGAAATCGAATGAATCACTATTTGTCTTCTTCTGATGGATGCCAGCAGTTTTAGAAACGAAACAGTTTAGGGAGTTTAAGTTAAGTGACTAGAAAAATAATTATTCCTATTGTATTGGGGAATTGTGGGATACATACGATAAATTCACCATTTACATAAAGGAAATTACGATTTTGACAGCGTCTAGGAAAGTAAAATCTAAGGACCTATTACTTGGAACACCGCATGATATTGTTTATCATTCTACTAATGCGCGTTTAAGAATTATTTTCTAGTAATTTAACAGATAATTCATTTCATACTTAACATTTAATATATTTCAAGATCACGATGTTCTTGAAATTTTTACTTTTCTTCTTTATTTTATAGTTTAAAAAAATGATTTTTTTCTTCTCTTTTCCTTTTGATGCTAAGCAGATTCCTAATATTTAATTATAAAAAATTAATTTCAATTTAAAATACTAATTTTGACAAAGAGCCCTTTGCGCTGGTTTAAATACAATTCTCAAACAACTGTTAAAAATATTGAAAATTGAAAAAAGGAGGGGCGAACTCAAAAGTGGCAATAAGTTATTGTCAAAGAAAATTAAAAGGAATAGTCTCTATATTGAATAAACTAACCTAGATAATTCAAAGTATTTCTGTTAAACTTGAGGTAACACATCAATTTTATTTTTATTAGCGTTCTTTTAATTGATGCACACCACTTTTCTTTATACATGCTTTCTTTAAAAAGTAAAACATTGCACCTTTTTTTTCTGAATTGATTATTTTACAGGTAAAATCTGCTTCGTCGCTAATATAGTCGTGATGTACTTCATTAGACGATAACCCGTTCAGGCGGCATATTTAATAAAATTGCCACACTTCATGTATATACTTCAGAAAAAGAGCTTTTCTTCCGTTTTCCCCAAACCTTGATACAAAGTATATTCGTTAACAAGCCAAGCCTGAAGAGTTTAAGGTGATTTCAAAACCAAAATAACCAGCATGTAGTATAACACATAGATTTGGAATCACATACTCTGATACTTTGGTAACAGTTAAATTTCTACCAATGTGTATATTTTTGAGCGGTTAAAAAAGTTGAATGACCTAATAAATCGGGTATTTTCTTATGTTACTGTAGTAAGTCTGTAAGTCGCAATACATACATGTGTTTTATCGAGGCAAACTTATTCATAAATCATGTGAATAAGGAGTTTTCTTATAAAGATTTATTAAGTTTTCCATTTCTCCCTTCCCACCTGCAATCTTCGAATGAACAATAGACGAAAACTGCTAAATGAGGAAAGCATTGAGTGTTTGCAATCTCATGTAGAGATTTACTAGATTGAACAAATCATATATAGAACTATTTTCTACATTTTACAAAGAAAATCATTACGATGCTCAATTATACGATGTGATATTATAAACTTGGGCAACTAACTTTTAGAAAATGGCTAGTTTTAAAAAGAAACAGATCTCCAAAGCAATACTTTTGACTAAACCATGCTGTCCCCTCTTTTTTGTTGTCAAATCTATACATCACCTAATGTTGTTGAACAATGACAAGATAGCGTGTTGCTTATTCTTTGAACAATGAGAAAATTTATGGTTAAGAAAGTAGGTTATAAACAGGAATATTTCCTCCTTTGTAGGAAAACAAGAGTAGAGACATTTATGAGTTTTAACAGACCCCATGATATTCCAAAAGTTAAACGAGAAAAGAATCCATTGTTGATTTTTTAACTCCAGCCCATTCTTTAAGGAACCATCTTTTTCGATTAAAATATTGATTTTTCATTTTGTAAAGGTAAATTTGTGTAATTTTGTATTATCTGTTTAAATGCAAAAACTTGAACACTTTTTCCTCCAATTTTCTCTTGATAAAATAATTCTTCTTCATTTGAACTTTGGCTTCAATAATAATAAACAATCAAAATACCAGCTGCGTTTCTCTGCCATCTGTGTTCGCTGAAACGATAATAAAAATGCTTGCTTATAAAGACTTGATTGCGAGAATTAAAGTTGCTTTATTTACAATTTTTGAAATGAGTGACATTAATTTGAAAAGTGAGAATAACTTGCCATGTTTTTTCAATGCAGATTGCTTGTAGTGTAATTTATAACTGTAATTTTATAAATAGGATAAAATGACTGTCCATTAGTGCAATTATAAACTTACTCTTTTATCATATTGTTATTAAAAAACTATTTCCTTGTTAAGATTTTCGTTATTCTCAGATATCACAAAAGGAAAAAAAAATCATTTTAATTCTAAATTCTGGAATTAAATTGGAACAATTACTAGATTAATTTGTTGTAAAAAATTTATACTCAGAAAATATATATCTTTAAATTGGAAAGTAAGACAAAGTCTACTTAGCAGATTTTTTCAAAATCATGGTACTACAAAGATTAATTATTTTAAATAATAAATTTTTTACTTCCTCTATATATTTTACAACTATAAATCATTTATTAACTTCTCCCTAAACTGCACACCATTTTAGAAAATTTCAAAGCTATAAAAGTAATTACAAGTGTTTGAACAGACATTAAAAGACAATTGAGTGAAACTCAAGTAAGAATAATTTTGTTTTTATCCTTTATTTTATTTTTAATAAATTTTCTAATATTAATAAAGATAAGTTTTCAAAAAGTTACCTTAGAAATATCCACCATTATTTCAATTTGTGTATTTCTTTTGAACTCATGAAACATTTTTTTATAAAGAAAAGAATCAAAACTCGAAATGGAAATTAAAACAAATTTAAAAAAAAAACTTCTATAAATCTGCAACATATATTTAATCAGTTAATTCATTTAAATGTGTTGAAAAATATTTCGTAAAAGAAACAATATTTTTTTATGCTTTCGGCACTTCTCAAGAAAGTAAAACACTTCACTATACAAAAAGTCTTTGATAAAGATGTCATGATCTGCAAAAAAATAAGTGAAGTCAGAATGAATAAAACATAGTAACTTTTAAATAAACTTCAAGTTTGGAGTATGCTCATTTCATGCTTTGCTTTTAATTGATGACTGTAAATATATGAAGGAAAAAACACACATAAGAAACATTTATTTGTGTATTATGGCATAGCTATTAAAGTTATTAATTATTAAAATTACATAATTCGTAAAATCCAGCGAAATATAACGAGCACTTATACTTACTTTGAATCTGCGTTTTTTTAACGTTTAGTTATATTCGCCGCATAACGCGCGCTCTCTTTTTTACGACGAAACCTGAAATATACGTATGCAATGCTCTTATGCTTTTAAGTAATTTATTTGATGTATTATCCCAGGCTTTTTTGAAAAAAATAGTATATTTTTAGAGCTATAACCATTTAAGTTTATAAGATCTGTCATTTCTTTTAAATGAGCAGTTATTTGATATATGTAAAAGTCTAATTTTTTACTCCCACATCACTTGTTTTTTTTTAACTCCTGAAACTAGCAGTTTTGTACCTGGCGTATAAATTGCACTATTCAATTTCATACTTATTTTTTGTGTTAAAAATGCTCGTTATTCGCCAGATTTTCTGTTAATAGTTTTATTTTATTTTTACTGATTCACTACTTATTTCCTAAAAATTGGTACACGTGTTTACTTTGAAGTTTGCAGATTATATTTTCCATTAAGTATTGTATTTGCTATGTTATATTTTAGTTTTAAACTACTTATGTTAAGAAACGTCGAATAAAATAGATTTAAATAATTTATAAATATACAAACTAATTAAAAAATATTGCCAAATTATTATAAAGTAATATATTTAATAAAATTCTCCTCTTTTCATATCTTAATAATTTAAATCGTTTCTTTTAGTTTTCTTAACATTCGAAAAGTTACACATATACTTTATCAACGTTATTTTATTATAGAATTAACTTTCCTATTTTACTGTATTATATCTATAATTTAATGATTTGCTAATTAGTACTATTGGGTGAATTTATCTGCATATAAATATTCTAAAAGAGAGTACTTAAGGAAAACTACTGTTTATTTTTAACCACCTACAAGATAATTTGGAGTTAATTTATAGTTGAAAAAGCCACACTCAATCAACAAGAGCCCTTGATAATGCAAAATCAATTAATTAAATAAATATATACAATGCGAATATATACAAGATTTACAATGCGTATAAAAGCAGTTTATCTCATTATTTTGTGCTAAATTGGTATCTAACTGCTTGTTGCATTTCACCCTTTTTTCCCTTTTAAATATCAGTCGTATTATACACCTAGTTATATGTGAATGACTTAGAAAGTAGAAAAAACTGTGAATATATATTTGTGGTGAAAGGGTGAATATTTTGGTTATGCAACTATGAATGGTTCATAATGTCACTTAGAAAAAAAAGTATAGATTACTACAATCTAACAATGATGAAGAAATCTGACTGAGGCGACACTAAATCCTTCAAATTTCCACACCACAGTAACTTAAAACCTGACAAAAGTAGCATGTATTGAACTTGCTACACAGTAGGCCTTTAGGGGAACTGAAGGTTGGTAACGATTTGCGTTAGTGAATTCTTGCTTACAACAAATATCATTGCTTGCTTAAATTTGCAACACAGGCTGTAAGTTTATGTCTGCCAAACTACATTCATATTTACTATTGTGCATCTTCAAACAAGAACAATTTTGCTCACAAATATATATCGACTAAACACTATAAAGTACAATTTTCCCGTAATTTTCTTCATACATGGGAATTTTTCAACTGACTAAGATTTTTAAAAGTCAATGTCATAAGCTGTAACTCTTCAGGTGTTGTATCAATATCTGCTGTAATAGGATAACAGAGCACAAACTGAATTTAGGTTCAATTTTCTTAAAATCTTGAAATGTGTGACCTCGCCTGCAAACTTTGCGGATGATCTCTTTGTCGAAGCACTTTCAGGTACTTTTTTTTTCTAATAGTGAAACAAAAGAGGCAAATTTTGACCTCGCAAGGAAAGAAATCTCGAGTCAAAGAGAGTTTTCTGACTGTCTTCACGGGGCGTGGTTGTTTATACCTGCTCTAAACAATCTCTAAGTATAGTGAGTAGCATTAAACAGTGACGTACATAGGAGAAGGTACTAATCCCCCTTCTTGGACTAAAATTTATTTTGATATTTACCGCGATAGAGATTACTTCTCGATGCCTTCTTTTACGTGATCATGTAAATCTACCCCCCCCCCTTCTCTATAAGAGAGGTCTGTATATGCCACTGTCATTGAAATCCCTTTTAATCCAATCTCGAAGTCGCCATTTTAGCGAACAGTGTAAACAATGGAAGTGTGACGGTCATGGCATAACGTGTTTGCCGATTTTACATGAAAACATATTGCTACCAGGGTCAAACAAGACATAAGTTCTTCTTGGAGACCACCCCCGTACATTAGTAATGTGAAGGAAATCATCCTGGTATTGCTTTGATTGGGACAAGCAGTAGGTGAGATGAATCACACACACAATTCTTGATAGGGAATTCTTGCTTGAATCACACACACAATGGGGCCCCTTCGAGCTCAACGGCATGTGGTGGGTCATAAAGTTTATTCTCCTTGTTCGAATCGCAATGTGATCAAAGCCGCTCCTCTTGGCTTATATTGGCTGATATAAGAGACAATTGCTCTCAAGTTTTGCTACAGTTCTTCATTACTTAAAAACGCATGGGTCCATGGACATGATCTACATGTCAAGTGGGATAAAGAACAACACCAACACATAAAAAAATAATGTTCATAGACAATTTTAATTAAGTATTTCGTGATTTTTTGTGAGTATTGTTTACATAAGCTCTTCACAAATACAGACACTATCAATAGACATACATGTACATTATAAAGGTGTCTGTTCGTCAGCTTATTACTTGCTATATTAATCTGACATATTATCCAAATGAATGATAATCTCCATAGTGCCCTAATGAATGACATAATATGATTTAGTAGTATCTAAATGAATTATATGGCTCAATTACAGGACCGTTTGTCTAAATTCCTACTTGTTGAATCATATTGAATCGGATGAAGAACTAAGTTTCCGCCTCAGAAAACAATCATTTATACTCTGGGCCCTTGTAGTATAGATTTCAGTAGCCTAAAAATTATTAAACCACATTTAACCAACAAAAATTTTCTTTCGCTTTCATGATATGGAGGGGTTGATTTAATATGTTTTAAATAACATTCTTGTGTGTGGAGAATCAGCTGTGGCCGTCTAGAAAAAAAAACTTTTACTACATAATAAAATAACATCATATGCTCATATTCAAACACATTTTTCTCAGAAATGAAAACAAAAATTCCTTTTTCATTAATGTTTTCTAGATTCACGAACTTACGTTTACTTAAAATTGTTTAAATTTCCGGAGAAGAAATTTCTTGTTTATCAACGTTACCAAACTCAAAAGCTACACCAAACACTTTTTTTAAGCTTTATTGATATTTGCTAAATATTTTACCGGAATTGCGTAGTATCTGTTCGTTTTGTAGGAAACACTTGTTAAATTTTGACTTGTTAAAAGACAAATATAACTTTCATGTAATAAGAGCCTTGATAGTTCATAGGTCATCGATCGTGACGTTAGATCCGAGTAAATAGATGCATTTTTTGATATAACAAAGACTTAAATTGTTGAACAATTATAGATAATACAATTAGGTTTCAAATAATATTAATTCAAAATGAGCTAAATAATTTTGCAAATAAATTGAGCGAAAAAATTATTTCCACTTTCCAGAGCTCTTTTACATAAATATATTATTGTTATCAGGTTCTCCTATAATAGGTATTAAAAATTTTTAGAGCTGTGTAGTCGGTGTGGAAAATGACCGACTCCGACTCCATTTTATGTAATTATATACACATGAGTTTGAGAAATCTGTGTAAAAATCTGGTTTGTATTTTTTTTCTCATTTTTACAGCTAAAGGTTCTTGATCCATTATTTCCATTCACTTTTCTTTAGCCTTTTCAATATTATCCTAATATTTCTCAGAATCTAATGCTTTTTTTTTAATATAATAGAAGTAAAAGATGGTGCAGCAGAAAAAGAAATGACGGCATACTTGATTATTCACATTAATTAGAACTTATTATGAAATGAGAAAACTGGCATTAGAAAATTCTAAAACACAAGTTAGCCATGGAAAGATCTTCTTTGATAGAGAACTGTAGATCTGAATTGAAGAAATCAGAACTGAGAAGAAATTTTCCACACTAACATGAGTAGGAAAAATCACTATTATTGTTAGGCTACTGTGATTTTACTTTTCCGGATAGATTTATATAATCTCTGAAATATGTCTTGCAGAGTGTTCATATTTTTATATTTCTTCAAATAGAAAAATATGTAGAAATATTGTTTGCATTTTTTTTTTATATAAAGGTTATGGATTCATTAATTTCCTTCGCTTTATCTTGGCTAATAAAAATAATCCTAATATTACTCTGACTCTAATTCACAATAAAAAGCTAAGTTAAAAAAAAAAAACTCAAATCATCATTTTTTCCCCAATTTGCTCAGATTTTATTTAAATTCAAACTGCCCAACAAAAACCGAGGTGGAGGTCGACGTATTTTTAGCGACTCCCAACTCCGATTCCACAGCACTGGTATTTGTCTCATTATATCGTGTATAAAAATCTACGATACCGGAGATTACTTTTTTAATTAAAGTATTGTATGTAATTTAAGAACTTATACGAGAGCAATTCGGAAATTAACCTTCGAATCGCTGTAAAAAAGTTATAGGACAGAAGAGAAAAAATATATTTGCATATCAAAGGTACACAACTTCCTCTATTTTTCAACATAACCTCCCCCATTATCCAACGTTTTACCAATTTACCATTTCCTTCTGTATAAAAAGTGGACGCCTGCGATTTAAACCAATCACAGCGTTTTTAATTTCCTCTTCGTCAGCGAAATGCTGTTCCCCCAGCCACTTCTTCATTGCAGTGATTAGATGGTAATCGGATAAGATCAGCACTTACTACAGGCAGCGTTCTACTTCGGGATTCCTAATGGGTGCTTGTTCTTCCATCCTTAAAAGGCATATCCATTGACGCACTACATCTTTACTCATACTGTTTGGCCCGTATAGGGCACACAGTTCACGATGGATATCCACTGCTGACAGTTTTTTTTTTTTGGCCCTAAGAAATCTTATTATTTTTCGCACTTCATATTTCACGGGATATTTTATAGCGGCACACATTTTGTCACGTTATAACTAGCAAACTCTTGGCTCTACGACACTCTCATTCGCCTACTGGAAGCTTTCTGAATTAGAGATTACTCGTGCATTCGACCGAGGGGTTCCGAACCGTACTCCCAGAGCCTCGCCGAAACGGCGGTTAGTTTCCGAATTGCCCTCGTAATTGCATAAATTACAAGGAAAATAAGTTATTCAAATTTCTTTCATTTAAACAACATTGTGTTTATTTTTAAAGCACGAACAAAAATGTGCTGATTAAAGGTTTGGAAACAATTCACCCTTGGAAGAATTTAGTGCGAAAACATTTAAGGCAATTCTCTTTTCTGAATATGCCCTTAATATTGGAATGTATGTTCTCGTAAAATTAATGAAATTTGGAATATTTATTTTAAATCTTCTTATATGCATTATATTTAAATATTCGATGAGAAAAAATTATCGACAGATACATTGAAAATGCTCGAGATATTTTAAATTATTCAAATATGCATTTTCAATTTTTTTAACTTAATCTTTAAAATGAATTCAATTAAAAAGCGCACATATTTTTTTAAAAAATGAGTACGCTTACGAAATATTGAGTTAATCCATTTGTTCGTTACGATAACTTTATTTTGCGATTCAATGATTAATATTTTTAATTTTTAATAACAAGCATAGTGTTCGATGACATTAAAAATACCGAAATAAGCTTTAATTAGCTGTTTCGAACAAAAGGTGGAATAGTTCAAGAAAAATAAAAATTTATATTTTTCTATACGTAGGAAAATTTTTTAAAAATTCAAAATATAAATACAAGTAAATACAAATTTCTTTAATAATACTTCATATAATTATAAAAATTAAGCTTTAATGGAAATAGCAATATTTTTTTCTTATTTCTCAAAAGAAAATCCCAAAATGTATAGGATATGTATTTTTATTTTTAATGATGAAGTTATAATCCTTCCCTTTCAACATTTTTTAATTCATACAGGGGGAAAAACCCTTTTTATTTACTATTTTTAGAAAGCAAAAGAATTAACAATAATTTTGTAAATTAATACGAGAGGATCAACTTTAATTAAGAAATATTATTTTTGAATTGTATAACATTACAGATTAAGATTTCATTTTGTTACTTATATTGCTTAAAGTTCATTTTTAGAAAAATGAATTAAGATAGAAGCGTATTTTTCTAAAAAAATGCGGTAAGATATGTAAAATTAAGTATGTAAAATTGTAACAAATTCTTAAAAGCTTCAATCAGTGCAGAAACTATTCTTAAATAATGTATCAAAATGTTCTTTATTTAAAAAATTAACCCCAGAGGAAAAATTTTTAAAAAAGTTTTCCACTTATTTAACTAAAATAATTGTTGATAATTAATTAATATTTCGTTTTTAATAAAATATTACTAATATAGCTTAAACATTTTTTTCTTCTCTTTTTCACTTTTTATTATTTTATAAAATTTATGTATTAAATACCTGTTTTTATATTAAGTGTTTTAAAACTGGATTTATTCAAAATGGGCACCTTTATGTTGCCTTTATTTTATTCTTAGTTCTTGATAGAGCTTAAAACTCCATTTGAGCAATTCGTAAAAAGACAAAATAATTCCTAAAAACAGATATGATACAATTTTGAAAGGTTTAAAATTGATTTTATGGTAATCTTCCATAGCTAAATAACACATCTGAGTACCTAATAATGCATAACGAATAAATTTTGAAACTATAAGGATACTTCGAGTCCAAAACGTATGTTAAAAATAAATTATTACATACTATCCTTTACTTATTTTTCACGTTTAATATTTTATTTAATATACATTGTTTTGGCTTTCTTAACACTGTGAACCGCACAGCGATATTTATCTGCAACGTGAGGTAAGTTCAACAAAATTAATTACTTTTAAAATAATTCAAAGCAGTGTGTTTGCAAGATCTAAAGACGAGAATATAAAATTGCTCAAATTAATTTATAAGACATATAAAGCTTTATTAGATATTTAAAAACATTTATCTCAAATATGACGAAAACTTTTTTTTTCTTAAATAAAAGTGAATTTGTGTATATCACACACTTCCATCGGTATAAATACTGAAAATGTCAAAAAAAATTAATTTTTATATAAAAAAATATTAGGAGGAGAATTAGATTGAACATACTTTGATGGGGGTTGAAATTAATTTGTAATGAATATCAAAATATTGACAAAAAAAACTGTCTATTTTGGTAAATAATTGTTCAAAGTGAACCATTAATTTGATGAAATGTATTTAATAATACAATAATATGATGCATTATATATATATGTACAACATATATGATACTATTTAATATACAAGGGGTTATCAAATGAAAAGGTACGAAACGACATAAAAATGAAACAGTTAAATATTTGCATATTCCGCCAAGGGAGAATGTAGCGAGACATCTCGGATGCCATTGGAGACTCTGACTGGGATCGGATCATGCGCGGGTGCCCGCATGCGCAGGAGAGAGCAAAGGCTCTTATAAAAAGCGGCGTCCAAATGATGCGAGCACAGAATTACTCGAGCACAGAAAAAGCATTAACTCCGATGTGTACTGTGAGGCACTCTGACGCCTACGCAGGTCCATCAAGAATAAAAGACCGGGGCTGCTCACGGAGGGTGTGGTTCTGCTCCATGACAACGCGCGTCCACACGTCTCCAGAGTCACACAAATGGAACTGGACAAGTTCCAATGGGAGACGTTGGACCATCCGTCCTACAGTCCGGACATGTCACCCTGCGATTTCCATGTGTTTGGTCCACTGAAGAAACACCTGAAAGGAAAGCGCTTCAACTCGTACGACGTACTCAAGGACACTGTGAAGGACTGGTCTTGTCACAGCCACAGGAATTCTGGGAACAAGGAATCCTGCGGCTTGTTCATCAGTGGGATCGTTGTGCTCAGGCCTATGGTGTATATTTTGAATAAAGTCTATATTTGTACCCACCGTGTCGTTTCGTACCTTTTCATTTGATCACCCCTTGTATAATGCATCATAATTTATATCCATTACATCTTTTAAGTAATGTATTTATGTGTGTGTGTGTGTACATGTATGTATATATGTGTGCATGTGTGTATATGTGGGTGCAGTCTAAATAGTTTTGTGAAAAATTATTTACAATTAAAAATTACGAATGTTTAAGGAAATAACTAACGTAATTGTTTACATTAGTTATTTGGTGCATTCCAGGAATCAAAAAAATAAAATAACTAATATCAATGTTATAAGCTGAAAATAGCTGTATAATACAGGGTGAGCAAACAATTGGAACCGATTTTCAGAAATCATTTTGTCAAAACTACTGCACACATTACAAAAAGTGATACATGAATGTAAAGATAATTATATAAAGTTTCTTTGAATGTTTACAAATGTTTGATGTATGACCTTTTTTTCTTTAACTGCGTACGTCCAATCGGTAATCCATTTCATTCCATACCTTTTGTAGCATCCTCTATCAATGCTACACCGATTTTTAGTTATTTATTGTATCAATTGCAATAGATATGGCTGGAAATTTAATTTCTTCGTAAAATTTTCCGTACGGTTTTCTGAGACAAGTTCACAAGCAGCAATTCTTGGAGACTTCCAGGGACTTCGAACTAAACTCTGACTCTCCATTTATTCTTCTGTGACTCTTTTCTGGTCACCATTTTTCTTTTTACACAAGCAGCCTGTTCTTTAAACTGTTGATACCATGGCAGAACAACCTTATTGCCTCTTTTCCGTGTACTTTTTTAAATGTACGTTGCACCGAAGAAAGCAAATAAATAAATAAACAAACTTGTTCATACTCGAATAGGAAAACATTTCATCAGTCATTGTTGACTAGTTTGAATTTCCAATCATAGCGACCCTGAATGTGCTGACATCTGTTGATCATTGGTGAAAAAAGATTATTGTAACATATGCAATAGTTCTGACAGTATGATTTTTTAAAAACGATTACATCTTTACCCTGTGCATAACAGAAATAATGAGCATAAAATGCAATTTCCATTAATCATTTCTTAAAAAATTGATAGATTTGATAAACTTTTCTAAGAATGAACATATTTTTGCTATTATATCACCCTGGAAAACAAAGCAAATTTCACGGAAATATATTTTTCATTATAATTGCATGCATATAGATTATAATAATACTCTACAATGAATACAAATATAATATTTCATAATTGATTCTTAGAAAAATTGCTAACTCATTTTAAAATGTCTTTGTATGTTTCATTACTTTTATTTTTTATTGGAAAAAAATGCGTTATATCTAGAAAAGTAACCCACGTTTTTCTACATAAATTTTCTCGAAATTATTAAATGCATGACTATTCCTATATGATGCAATACACGATGATTTCCAACATAGACAAAAAGGATGAAAAACTTAAGATAACAATTGCGTGTTTCTTTGAATGATTTTCTGATAAAGATAGAATATGTTTAGTTCACATAAAGTTACCGTTTACTGAGTCTTTAAGGGAAAAAGTATTTCTCGTTGTGGTGAATAGTTTAATATTTAGAACTCAAAGATTTTTTGTCACAATCATAATTAAGGACAATTTGTCTGAGATATAATTTTTCTAGCACATTGATTTATTATTTGGCATTATATAGTGGTAAGAATTTTTATATATTAGTTCATTTATTGGAATTTTAATTTAAACCTAGCAAATTCTTCACTGTCCAGTTTATTTTTTAAAACATCAAAACAGCTATGGGTAGATAATTAAAAAAAATTATCATTAATGAATCCTATGAGAAATGTTTTTTTTTAATATTAACTACACTGCTGGACACCGTAAATGCAACATCCTGAAGAAAACACGCAAATAACATGAAATTTACAACATGCATTAGCGGAGGTGAGATATGCAAATTATTAGAATTTCAGAGCAGACACGCATCACGCACGCATGTGGTGCCACCTCAAAGCGCTATTTAAGGCTTGGAGTTTTCGACGATTTCAAGTTCGGCAATTGTGTTTTTTTTCAAAAAACGATCAGTTATATCTCGTAGAAAACAGCGATAAGCTTTTGATCAAGTATCCGAGTTCGACAGAAGAAGGATACTGGCCTACCGAGATTGTGGATTATCTTTCAGGGAAATCGGTAGTCATGTTGGACGAAACCAAACAACTGTAATGCGAATATGTGACCGTTAGATGCAGGAGGGTATGACGGACCGACGTGGCCGATCGCATCTACCTCAGTGCACCACCTCACGTGAGGACAGGCAAATTGTGCGCATGGCAGTGACGGATCGCTCAGTCACATCACGAAACATAGCACAGCACATTGAGTCTGTAACGCATCATTCCGTGTCTGCGCGTTCCATTAGACGCCGTTTACAGCATAGTGATCTGTCCGCAAGACGTCCATTGCTTGGTCTACCCTTGACGCAGAACCACAGACGTCTCCGCCGTCAATGGTGCGATGAAAGAAGGATGTGGGCTGCAGAATGGAATGAAGTTGTCTTTACTGACGAGTCACGCATCTGTCTGCCACACCACGATGGTCGGATTCGAGTCTGGAGACACCGTGGAGAGAGTATGCTGAACAGCTGCGTTATGCACCGCCACACTGGTCCTGCACCGGGTATTATGGTAGGGGCGGTATTGGATATCACTCTCGCACTCCTCTAGTAAGCACTCCCGGTACTTTAAAGAGCCAGCGCTACATCTCCGAGGTGTTGGAGCCAGTTGTCCTTCCTTACCTTCAGGGCTTGGCCACAGCCATATTTCTACACATTAAAGCGCGACCACACATGCCCGCCTTGTCCAAAGGTTCTTCGTCAATCAGCAGATTGAATTGCTTCCCAGGCCTTCTCGCTCTCCAAATATTTCGCCGATAGAAAACATGTGGTAAATGGTTGCTCAACGATTGACCCAGATTGCACCTCCAGCTCCACACCAGATCAACTTTGGCAACGTGTGTAAGCTGCTTGGTCTGCTGTACCCCAAGAACACATCCAAAGTCTCTTTGAATCAATGCCGAGGCGTGTGGCAGCGGTGATCTCCAGCAATGGCGGCTACTCTGGCTACTGATTCTGACAGGAACCACACTTCACAGAAGTCTATAAATTTAATGATTTGATACTTGGTCAACACGTTATCTACAAAAAAAAAAAATTGTTGTGGTATCTCTTGTCTTTCTTTGTGTTGCTTTTACGGTGGCCAGCAGTGTATAGAAAAAAAATAAGTTACTGTTCCTCCACACACTAAAAATCTTACAGTTTGCTGAAGCTTTTGAAACTGGAACTCCAAATGATACTTCAGTCTTACCTATTGTTATTCAATTAAAATACATATCATCATGGTAAACGGTAACTTCAAAAAAGTAAGATAATGAACCTAACGTAAGAAATTATTCTTTAAATAAAACAGAAATATAAAGAGTTTTTGAAATTATGCACCTCTGAAACTGTATCTTGCTTCAAACAATTAACATAAACTTAGCGTATTTTGAGATTAAAATAAATAAATTCTAAATATCGCAAAAACGCTTGTAAATAATTTATTATGTCTGTTATTATAACGCTGAATTATAATAATTTATCGTGATTACTTAGCTTTTAAAACTGCCTACTTATTAAATACCTCAGAACAATGATCAGAAAAAGATGAGATTAAAAACAATATCTGCGATTTTTACAACCGACTTTATAAAGACGTCCAGGATATCAATACATATATCAATTTTCAGTGGTATAAACTCGTCCACATTTGAATTAGATAGAATCAA
This sequence comes from Trichonephila clavata, assembly GCA_019973975.1. Taxonomy (NCBI): domain Eukaryota; kingdom Metazoa; phylum Arthropoda; class Arachnida; order Araneae; family Nephilidae; genus Trichonephila; species Trichonephila clavata. The sequence continues at coordinate 16,927 of BMAO01021694.1, forward strand.
TTGCAGTCTTTCAAATAACCGATATTATTTTTATCCCTCAGTATATTTTATGTTGTAATTGCATCATTTTATTCGAAAAAATTAAGATCAATTTATTGTGAATGCTTCCTACTATTTTTTTAACCATGGAGTAGGCGTGAGGGGCCAGAGTCCCCCCAGACTCATGAAATCTTTCATTCTTCGAAGGCTCTTATTTGTTACAAATGAGCTTGTCAGAATCAATTTATGTGCATTATTGTTCATTGGAACTAAAATGTATTTGCATCATACCTTTCTCTTTTTTTTAAAGTAGCAAACGCGTGGGTTTTTTTACAATCTTTGTGAATGAGTTTCCCTCGTGACCCAAAATATATTCTATGAATAGGCTACGTTTTCCTTCTTGTGAACGCCTAAGTGGTTTTAATTGCTGTATTATTTGATTCGTCATGGTTTAAACATGTAAATGAACAAAATGTAAATAAGAAATGGGCATCTGCGATTTCTATTGGATGAAGTTAGACTTCGGAAAAAGAAATTGTAAAAGCAAGGGAATAATCTGATGAAATAATGAAAATTAATTATGATGTAGACAGTAAATTTGAGAAAAAAGATGAACATGAAACGTCTGAACTGAAAGGAAATTTTCAAATACTACCTAAGCAACTTAATAAAAAAAAGACATTAAGCCACAAATGTAACGCAAGATACACACTGCGCCCTATCAAAAGGATACAAGCAAGAAAAAGTTCAACATTCTATTAAACGACTATCAAACAACAATAAACTACAATAACTTAAACAAAATCTATAAGTTTTGCCTGGAAATATAATTTTTGTAAAGTTAGCAAGACGTGTACGTATTTGTGTCATTTATTAAAGTAGCGCACATTTAAAACATTTTAGTTCAGTTTGCTTGGAATTTTTCTCAAACTATCACAGAAGCATTGAAAAGTCCTTAAAAATATGTATAAATATACTTTCTCTTATTTAAATTATTCATTGGAATTACGATTTTTACGGTGTACAATAAAAGTAATTATAAAAAAAGTATTGGGGTGATTCCGTCACCCCGCTCAATCTCTAACGTCAGTACTGAGAGATCGACTTCTCCAGGCTTAAAAGCATGAAAGGCAAGCATTAGTAAAAATAATCACGTTTCTCACAAACCAAGTCCGTCGACCACACCTACATATATCGTAAGCAATTTCCTCTGTTCGAGTCTCCGAGTTTATGGTCCAATGAAGTTTGATGGATTAATATTTCCTTTTTAAATATGTCACTAAATCAAGAAAAGAGAGAAATATCATAGGGAAAAAAATTACTTTACGAGAAAAAGTTTGCATCTTCCATTATTTAGCTTGATGAAATGGAAGAAATTGGTTTTAGAATCAAAACATTCTTAGGAAACTAAATAATGTAACATAACAAAAAATTTTAAGTCTATTTTTAAGTAATTGAGTCAATTTTTAAAGAAGAAAAGAGAATGCGAAGAAATAGGTTAGATGACACAGTACGATTCAATTAACTAAAATCAATCAAAAAATCAAAAATAATTTTCTAGTCTAAATTATTCTTCACATACTTTTCTATAACCTCACAAAATTTGAAAACTCTAAACTTAAAAAACGCAGAATTATGATAGCTTTTACGTTTGTTTTTATTCACATCCCTATGGCTAATCAAAACTTTAAACTTACTTATCTCAGAGAAAGATAAAATAACTAGTTTTCTCTTCATTGAAAATGCTAAGGCCTTTTTTCTATAGTGACTAATGCTTTGAATTTTTTTTTACTGATTGCTAATAGTACATGCAACAAAAGTTGGTATACATTTTGAATCAAAGCAATTTTTATTTTTATTTAAAAAAAATGAATTTAGAATTTACAACCTTTTTAAGGAATTTTTCAATAAGCATTCATTAAAAAAAACATCGCACGAACACCAATCATGTTATCGCAAAACCCATACCAATTTTGTATTTATATTTTGACGTACTTATAAATCAAATTTCCTGCATGTACGTCAATTTTTGTAGGAGGAGTAGCATTTTAAAATCATCCAACAATTTTATGTTTTTTCCTTACAAAAGTAAATGACTAGCTTTTTTATGAAATTTTGAGCACAAAATCTGTTTTACATAGTATACGCACATGGGAAACAACCAAACAAAATTGAAAATTCTTAAATTAATAATTTTTGTGGAAATCGTACAATGTCCCTTAAATCTATAAAAATATGCAATTCATCAGATAATTTCTGCTAACTTTTAGAGAGAGAAGAGCTCACTCCTGTGTCGAAACTTCAATCGTTGCTAGGGAATCCATTCAACTTAAAGATCCTTAATCAGTGATTCTCAAACTGTGTGGCCCACCTCCTTAAGGGGAGTGGGATAACCCTAAGTAGGAGGTGCAAGCATATAAAAAGTCGAAAATAAAATATTTTTTGAAAAAATTAATATTTTAATGTAAGCTATTTAAAATATCTATTACTTAAAAATAACGTATACAAATTCAATACTAATCTTGATAATTTGTATAGCGCATAGTTAAGGCAGTTCTATAGCTTTAGCATCAAGTGCATTGCTATTGTATGGAGGGGGGGAGGGTTGTGCGATGAAAACTATGATTGAGAAATTGAGTCAAAAA